>JARHVA010000299.1:5490000-5715000 GCA_037957365.1 Torreya grandis
ATTTGAATAAATAGTTACAAGATACTATTTCTATTTAGACGCACTAGGTAGTTCAGGCCCAAAATGATTCTTTAAAAGTAGGGCTCACACAGGTAAAGGATGCAGTGACAATCCTAAGGCAAAAAAAAGTAGCATTGCAAGAAAAATGTGAGGAACACCCGCTATAGGTTACCCAATTGCAAGAAAAGTTGCTAAGTGAATAGAATAATACTGCAGCTATACAAGCCCAATTTCATGTTGAGCAATAGAGAGCAGCACAATTGACACTGGAGTTGGCCAATAGGCCAAGGAATGTCAGAGTGTTAAGTCTGGTGAAGGAGCTATATGAATCCATGTGGAGGAGAATCTCTTCAGAGATTATTCAGCTCATGCCTTCTCTCACCTTCCTACTAAATGCATATAAATTATGCAAAAAGGTGGAGAATTCAGTTGCAAACACTCTGGCTATAGTTTCTAGGAGAGTAATGGACTCTAAAACATTGTTGAAAAATATTTATGATGCAATGGATGCAACTTTGTCAGTAGTAGGAATCAATGATAGAATGGTTATTGCTAAGCAAGTGAATGAGGTTCTTAGTTACAATTTTGTAGCCATCAGTTGTAGAGAGCTCCTAGATGTCATGAAAGAAGGAATCAGTGAAATGAAACATCACATTGAAGATCTAGTGCAATTAGGTCTTCCTTCTCCATTTCCTAATGACAAAACCATGTTGATGGTAGATGAAATTGAACCTTTGTTGTTGGCCAAGCAGATTGATCAGACGGTTTTTTAGGATCTAAGGGATGATTCATCGGTCCCTAAAGTAGAAGCTGTCTTGGTACCTATTTCTCAGCTCGAATTCAAATTGAAGGCTACGGTTCAAATTTTTTAGAATTTTTCACACAAGGATATTATTAACCTTGATTTAGCCTTTAATGAATTGCAAAATAAATAGGGGTTATTTGACGATGAGTGGTCCACCTACCAAACAACATTATTGAAGCTATAATTTTGAAATTTTGATCTAGCAGGGGTTGTGGTTTCTTTTTGAGTAGGCTCAAAAGTCCTTGGGGTCACCAATAATTATAGAGTAAAAAATTAATCTATGTTTTATTCTAATTTTTAGTTGTGTGCTGCAAAATTTTATTCCCACATACTTTGATCTAAGATGGCAAAGTTTTGAAATAGAGCACAGGCTCTAATTTCCTTTTGATTCATTTTTCTTTTAAGTGTTGAACTCAGGTGGAAGCTACCAAGTATCATCATCTGAGGCACTTTTCATAATTTCAATAAGGCTATGGAATGTGTCACGTATCTCATATCAACTTAGCGAAACATGACAAGTGTCAACATCCATGTTTCATATCAGCACCTATGTTTCAAATCTTTTCAGCAGAAGGTTTCAACAAGCGAAGTATCAAGATCAGGTAAAAAGCACCAAGTGGAAATCATGGAAGGTTTCAATTTGCTTTTCTAAAAGTGATGGAAGATGCCATGTATCCTAGCTAAAGCAAGTAGAATCCACCATGTGTCGAGATCTGAATCATCTTCATTTTACTTCATTGATATAACAAAGACTGTGGTAGGTCTCAAGTTTGGTTTCTAAAGCAAGCAGAAGCCACCAAGTGTCGCTATCCATGTAAATAGGAAATGAGGCCTAATTGCTTCTATAATATAAATAGAGTAAAGTGGAGACCAACACATGTCATCTTCCACAAGTTTCTCAAAAGGTAGTTAAAAGTAGTGGAGATCACCACATATCCCCAGATAAGTAAAGCGGAGATTGCCACATGTCCTTTGTTGAGGCAAGTGGAAATCGCCACCTATCTCCATGTCTTTTAAAAGTTTCTTGGGCGAGAAACACTATGTGTTTTTTTCTATTTAAGTTGTTAAAGTTTTGAAGAAGCAGATTGTGACAAGTGTCAAAGGTGAAACACTCCTGAGCAAAGACACAAGAGAGTATAAGCTACGTGGAAAGTGTCGCATGTCTTTAATAAGTGTTACAGAACATGCTAAGTGTCATTCTCTAGTAATAAGAAGGATTTTAAGGAATTGGCTGAGTGTCCTCTTCTATTTAAAAGAAGGGAGCATCCTGTGATCTGTTTCAGCCAATGAACTACCAGAAGATAGAGCATTTCAAAATCTATGAAATATCTTCTGTTAGACACTTCCAGTTTAGTTAGATTTTAGTTAGACTATTAGATTGGGAATAGATAGATAATCTAGATGGAATCCAAGGCTATAAATAGGGGTATAGAGATACCAAAAAAATAAATCATCATCAGATACAAGAAAGAATTTTGTGAGAGAATTATTGTCAAGAGTTTAGACTTTCTAGAGTTGTGTCTAGGAATATCATTTTCCTTTGTTCTATCTTCTTAAGTTGGAAGGTTTATGTAACTGTGCGTGTTTATGTGCCTCTTACGTGACTGGAGCATTAATGAGAAGATTGAATCATGTGCCTTTGTTGATATCTTTTGTGTCATTACAAAAGTAGTCTAGGCTATGTTAACAAGATTTTTAGACTTTCTAAAGCTATGATTAGGGATGTCATTTGCCTTTGTTCCATTTTCTTTAGCTGGAAAGTTTATATAACTATGTGTGTTTATGTGCCTCTTATGTGACTAGAAAATTCAAATAAGAAGATTGAACCCTGTGCCTTTGTTGATATTTTTTGTATCACTGCAAAAGCAGTCTATGTCCTCTGTTTCTATTATTTCCATCTTTTACATCGATCATGCACTTGTTTTCTCTTAAATGTAATTGAATCTTACATATAGTCTCACTGTGCTCAGGATTAAGGTCAAATTACATTTAGGCACATCACCATAGTTAGATTTTCTTTCTTTCATTTGTGTTGCTATTAAAATTCCTATCCCTTTTCCCAGTATACACTTGATATAAAGAAAAGACCAGCTTCTTAAAATTTTTGAGGTTGTTTCAAGTCGCAAGTCCCACATCTTGAAACTTCCCATTGTTGGTGTTAAGAACAAGCACAATTTTAAACATCAACATTATTATTTCAAATCTAAACATGTATTACTACTATAACTAAACATTTATTACTACCATGATTCTTTAGAATCTAATATTTTCATGTTACTATGACTTTATTATAACTCTATAATGACTAATAAATCTTTTTGTTGAATTATGTTCTTAATCTTCACTAACACTTTAACTCTTGGTCCTTCAATGTCATACAAATAATCTTCAAGGATTAAACTCAAAATTCTATTCTTGTGATAGTCTTGTATGTTTTATTCATTACAAAATCACTTTCAATACATTATAAGGATCTTAGTATACATCCATACAAAGTTTGTTTTCATTTTCATGATTAAAACACAAGATACAAGGATTTTGCATAAGCCTGTACATGGTTGAAACTCTATAAAAATTTATTTTTATTTTTAATGATTTTTTTTTATAATTAACAATACTATTTCACTTCTATTATTATTTGAATATCTCTTAAAGCTCAAAACACTTATCAAATGACTAAAAAAGTTGCTTTTTCTCCTTGTTGTTTCACACTCATAAAATGACAGACCTGAGGAGAATCACATATGAATAGATTCATGTCAAACACCTATTATCAATTATTTACATTTTTTTAGGGCTATTCATACATAAAAAAACCCATTTGAAAACATCAACAAGCTTCAACAAAGTAAGAAGACCTCTTTTGAATTATGATTGTATATAGATAGTATCAAATGCCTAAGAGATGGAAAATTCAACTTTTGAACATCTATTTAAAGTTTATTTTATCTTTATTAGATCTAATATTTATTCCATCATCTATGTCAATTTAATTTTAACTCCCATGCACATAAAAGTACTTGAGAATCCATTTTCTTATCAGACTGTCAACCTACATACACAAATGTGTTCTCTATCAAGGACTTGAGAAGGTATAAATGAGTAAAATGCCTATTTATTTATTGAGTAATCAAATATCATACATTGGATAATTATAATACTATTATATTGTATCTTCTATGGATTTATTCTATTCCCATATAAATTAAATCATGTTCTAATTTGTATCATTCCTTTAGCACTCAGACCCTTCATAAACTTACTCACATTTATACAAAAGAGATTGTAAATCATTTATGAACCTCAAGATCATATGGAAAAATATGATGCATATATTATCAATTACTATAATCTCTTGAATTAATAAAAATATTGTTTTACATTCAAATTCTTCAATATATTATGACTTTACTTATAGACCTATACCTAGACCTCTCTACTACATACCCCCTTGTCTTTTTCTCAGCTCTATCTACTCAATTCTACATCATCCCTTTTATTTCACATAGGTAGATTTATTTAATCTCTCCTTTCCATTTATTCAAATTCCATCCTCTAACTGAAGTATAACTTATTCTTATTGATAGAGAGAAAGACCTAAATTATTTTAACAACCTCATCATATGCTAATTTGACATTACCCAATGTAGAATTTCTCTAGAAGGTACTTGATGAGGTATTTTTTACCTTTACATAGGTTATAAGCCTTTTAAATCATGTCCTTAAACTTCTAGGGTCATTATATAAGTCTATAGGCTTCCTTTTATAATTCAAACATTTGAATATGAATTTTTGGAGGGAAAACCCTAGAATAAACTAGAAGTGTCCATATGGATTGATGAAAACATAGATAATATCTTGAAACTATCAAGGATACTTACATTACTTATAACACTATACAGTCATTCATAAGATAATATATACATGATTACAAATGCATTTATATAAATGTTTTTGCATCAACCTATTAGATATGTTAGAGCATAGGAGAGCTCAACCTATTAGATCAGTCCACGTGGACCATGTCAGAGATATCAGACTCATAAACCTATCAGATATGTCATATCTTGAGAGATACTGACTAAATGAGGAAGTCTTATGTGGGCCCTATTAGAGCTATCAGTCTCGATTTGTTAGATATGTCAGATCCCAAGAGAGCATAACCTATCAAAAATGCAATGTGGAATTTCCATACAAATTGGTATAAAAGGCATTTAAATAAAACTAAATAATATATATTGAGCAATTAGGTTTAAATATTGATTCTAAATTAAAAACCAAGGTTAAAACTTATAGTTTAGGCTTAATTGATTCTCATGATTGATTCATCAATAATCATCTAAATATGATAGTGTAGATGTATGCTCATAAGTGATAAAAATTTGACCCATAAATTTGAAAAAAATCTAAGCAATCTCCCAAGAGTGTCACACATCACCTCAATACTCTATGTATCCCATTCTAGATCTCAAATAGGTAAAGTGTGACACTTGATCATGCTTAGGTGGCATTAGTCATAGACATGACCAACCAGTGATAGACACATGGTATGAGATAAAGCCACCTAGGATGCCATAGGGGTAAGATAGTTATGTGCCTACCACACTCTTAATATTAATTAAATGGGAAACTTGGCCTCAATTGGATGATTTAAAACATCTCTTCGTAGTCACCAAATCTAGTAGGTGGAATATATATAAAATCCTTGAGTTAATTCTAGATTGAGATATGAATAGATGGATCCTACCAAAAACACAAATATGAATTCATGTTGGGTGAGCTACAAAATTCTATCAATGTAGGAGATAGGTGTGGATCCCTATAAGTGACCAAAGGTGAAATAGTTTACCATTATTCATAGCTAATTTCCTAGATTTTTTTCCTTAATTTTAGTTCATTCATGTGCCCTCCATGCCCTCCTTTCTCCAAGTAAGTTCATATCAAGATTTACCCCTTTTATACCATGGTTTATTCATCCTCTAATCCCAAAGATGAGTCCAAATATAGAGGCAACACTTTCCCTAAGAACTTAACCTACTTTAAGCACTAAAATAGAATATTCAAAGTGATTAAAGTTGTGCCTACGTCTGCCTTCAATGATGACAAAGATGAGGATGAATTCCTAGATGTCCTCAGGGCATATAAAATATGTGGTTGGCATAAATTTTCAACCAAAACAAGGGTTTTCCCTTATGTTAACCTCTTCAACAATATGCTCCTCAAATCCAAGCATGTGAAAGATGGTACCCATGATGTGGTATACTCTAGAGTATCTAAGCACTAGATTATAGACATCTTGAGAGCCATGTTTAAAGCATAATATAACTTCCTAGAGTATGAAATCATCTATGCCAAGGCCATAGTGGAATCATGGGATAAAACTTATAAAATTTATGATTTTTTGAAGGATTGGGTGAAGAACCTCAATGACAAGTGTTTCAATAAGGAAGATATTGATTCCTACACTGTCTACACCTTTAAATAAGAGGTTTATGTTGGGATGATCCTAATTGATCAATTATTTAGGTAAATTGAATATTTACACATTGATCTCATCTATGTGCCCCTACTTATCATCATCCTTAAGTGTGAGGAAATCCCAAACCTTGGGAGCTTTATCAACTTCCAACCAGTGCAATATGTCATAAAGGCCTAGAACAGTGGTAAATTTTACATGATGAGTTACCTATTGGATGTTGTCTACTCAATGATTATGTTTAAGCCTTTTGATTTCCCATATTATACTCATATGGGTGAAGTGGCACATGTATTTTTATACAAGTTATATGTTCACCATTATTAGAACCATATCTAATAAATTTATGAGTCATTATATCTCTTGGTCTATATGGCCATCAATGATATGGCCATACCTCAACTCTCCAAATAAATTAGGTAATTTATTACCCCCATCAGTGATTATTGGTATTATAAGGATGTTTCCATACTTTGAGTGGTAGGTATTCGTAATGCCTCCTTCTAATTTCCCTATCAGATTCTAGACTAGTTGACCAAGTAAGAGATCACCTATCAGCTAATAGAAGGCATCTTTAACTACTACCTTAGCTACTAACAAAAGTATTGCCCAACCTTCCCTATAGTCATGCACCAACACATATATAATATTTTTCCTCTATGATAAAATATGATGGTAAGAAAGGATTTTTATGCCCTAGGAAAAGTACAACATAGATAATGGGACCCTCATGGTGTAGTTAGGGCCTATGTGGTAAAATATCAATTTTATCTCATCGCCACTTATATCCATGTGCCTTACCTAAATGATGAGCTCCATCTTAACCCCATATATGAAAAGGGTGGGATTTCCAAGCTCAAGAAAAAGAAAGAGAAGGGAAATAAATTTCAACTTGAACCATCCACCTAGTGTGGCCCTACTTTATCTACACTAACTCAACCCTAATAAAACATTTAGGTGACGTACCCCATATTTCAAGGAAAATCATCTGAGGAGTCATTGTTCCCTCTCTTCCATGGGTCTCACCTCCCATAATATTAGATTTAGCTCCACTATATCTTGTAGTTTAGGCTTCTCAACCAATGGTCATATAAGCACTATAATTTTACGTCAAAAATAGCCTGGAGTTTAGACCTAAACATTACCAGCAATAGGAATCCCTAGAGATCATTTCCCCTACTTCCAACATCCCTCAATAACTTAATATATCATCCCTTGGTTTCCCATTTCTTACTAGGCCTACTCAAGTGGTGCCTCCCCTATCTCCCATTTCAACCCCCCCACCCATAATTCCCTCAATTACCTTTAGCTTTGGCCATGTACAACATCTTCTCATCCCAACTTCTACCAACTTAGCCCATTTCATCAGTAGGGATCCCTAAAAAAAGCCTTTGGTTTTTATAATTTATATTATTTTTGCCCTAGACACCTCCATTATCTTATACCTAAAAGGTGGCTACTATTAGACCTACACTTATTTAAGTCTTGGTAACCCCAACCACCACTACCACCATTACTACACCATACACTAATCTAGGTAAGAGGCATAATAAGAATCAAAAGGTAACACCTACTAATTATCCCCTATTTCTCCTTGTGTCCTTCCAAAGCCTCCCTTTTCTATTGTCCTAGGTGTCCAGATATTTGGATTTAACTAGCTAATTTTCTCATTCCTTCTAAAAACTCCCCTCCTTAGTGTCATGAACCCACAAGTCAATTTGAACCAAAGCTAGTGACATGTTTAGATGTTCCCATGTGATTCCTTATTTGTCTTTCCCCATTTCTCCCCCATGCCTCCAACTCGTCCATTATCCTCTTCCTTACATTTTATTCATCCATTAATCCTCCTCCTCATGTGCCTCCAACTTCCACCTTTGTCTCTACCAGCCCACCTTCACCCCCTTTTACCCTAGGAGTTGCCATAGGATCACATAATCTTTAGATGATTTTGTAGGGTGATTTAAAGGTTCAATGGGAGTTTGATAGGAACTCGGGGAACATGAAGATGATTCTAATATATAAATTCACTCAAGGAGAAGACTTAGTGGTCTAGTAGACTAATCACAACATCTTATCCCTTACCAAAGTTATAAAATCTAGTGAGGAGGAGAGGGTGGCTAAGGTTCTATTTTCCATGCTCTGAGCCACTCATGACATGTTGTAAAATATTATGGGGGGCATCAAGGAGAAAGTTTGAGTGATCAAGGGTAGATGAAGATAACATTCATATAAAATTGATTAGTTTGGTTAAAGAGGCCCTCATATAATTCTTCACAACTTTAGGGTAAGTATTCAATACATTAGCTACAAGTAGGGATCACCTCTAATGAGCATAGGTATACCTAGAGAGGATTGCTCATGTAGGCAACAAGTATAAAAATATTGTTTCGTTTATTAATAAGGGCATGTTCTTAGAGCTAAAACTCATGCCTCTCTCCATCCTCAACTTGTACCATACCTATGTTGGGAGCATGAGAGCTTAATCTAAGGATTAAAGTGTAGTGGTATAGATGGTTCTAGAACCTATGGAAGAAGGTAATGAAAGGATGCTGACTTAATTTAAAGAAGTCAACATCATAATGTTGTTCCATTTGGATGGCACACTATTTGAAAAACAATAATTAGAGGTTTACCTAGATCATTTTGACTAGGACATGAGGAGAAGGGTGTTAAAATATAATAAGTCTAGTGTTGTAGCCAACATGCCCCTTTTCCTCTGAAATGGGGGACCCCTCTAAAAGTTTCATGAACTAGTGCTTTAGAGTTCTTCCCTTTATTCTTATCAGTGATGCTTGTTTAAAACTTTAGAATAAACACCACCTTAATTTCTTTTAGTAGTAACAAACCTCTTTTAATTTCTCTAGGAAAACTAATTAGTGTTTATTCTCTTTTAATATATCATGGCACTAATGTTGTAGGTTGATTTTCATAAAGAGATGTTCTTAGAGTCTGTTTCATTTCCTAAAGAAACAAACTCATTATCCTCCATGGTAAATTGAGTTCTTTGTGTCTAATGGGTAAGATTTAATGAATCATTTTATTTTTTATCTTTCTTAATTCATCATTTTATGAATCTCATAGATCCCAACCTAATGGGATTTTTCCACTTCATTTGAATTTAGAGAGGCCAGTCTCCTATACCTATAAGAGATGCTAGAGCCCAAGAGATCTTGACCCAATGGGAAGTTTCCACATCATTTGGAGTTAGAGTGGCTAGAACCCCAAACCTATCATAGATGTCAAATCCTAGAAGAGCCCAAGCTAATGATAATTTTCCACATCATTTAGAGTTAGAGTGGCTAGTCCCTTGGACCTATCAGAGATGTTAGAGCCTAGGAGATCTTGACCCAATGGGAAGATGCTATGTTATATAATGTGAATAGGATCTAGTTGCCACTTGTCACCTACGAAGCTCAAAACGAAGTATGGATGAGACACAAAGGATAATTAAGATATGCCACTTGTCCCTAGGTGACACATCACCTAGTCTAGGGGAATGACATGGAGTAAAAAACCATACCTATCTATCAATTATTAATGAGAGGACTAATAAATGGATGACATGTGTTGGAAAGTAAGAGTTAGATAAGTGGCCTCTAATATATGTGATTGCATACCAACCATGTGCTAAGAATTAACAAAATGGGAAGTTGGAACTGATTGGACAATTTTGAAAACATCCCATCACCATTTTTATATCTAGCTAATGACAAAGGATCATGGACTATGAATTCAATTCTATATTTAAAAATAAAGGAAAAAAATATAGCCAACAACTTAATTTTAAATTCATAACAAGTGAGCCACAAAATGACATTAATATAGGGAGATGTATGCATATGATTATAAATCCCAAGAGATCCCCACTAATGGTTACAATTTCTTCCATAAAGTAAATCTCATACTTATTGATTTCAAAGTTACACATAACCCTTGTAAAAGGGTGAGAAAAAGATATTAAACTACTTCAATGATGTGAATATCTCCATGTTATTCCACATAGATGGTACTTTACTTGACCAAGGGGAATTTAGAGTTCACATAGGTCAATTTGACTAGGTTATGATGGAGAAAATGGCCAAGGTGAATCAAGAAGGAGCCTAGGTAGTGTTAGAATTGGAAACTTAGTCCACTATGAGCATCAACCAAGTCTCTAGACTCTAAGACTCAATGGAAGAAACTTTCCATATCTCCCAAAGATTGGAAATTTAGGCCAAGGTGATCTTAAGGGAACATCAAATTAACTTGACCAAGCTAGACAAGGAGTTCAATCTTATGTTAACCATGTTGGAATTTGGGAGTCCCAAGTCGAAGCAGTTGGGAGCCAACCCATCTTAGTTGCCTCTGCATGTTTAATAGTGGTCCCATGTAGATCTGTTATATTCTCAAATAGATGTGTTACATATTCTTTAGGATTTTATTTTGGTTTATATTTTTAAATATAATTGTAACTATAATGAGAGGCCATCATGGCCCAGGATGGGATCCTCGTGCTTTTTGGAGGTGAGCCCCAATCCTTATCTATTTATAGAAGAGTTGTATTATATTTTAAGGTCAACTAAAAATTGTTCAAAAGTGTTGGATTATTTCCAATATTTCACCTATGTTTTCTTGTTCACTCTAGACTATAATAGTGTCCTAGATCAATTATTATATTATTTTTTCACTCTTTTAATGAATACAATCTTTATTTTTGCAAAAGGGTATTTTTTGTGTTTAATTTTCTTTCATCTTCATGTTTAAATGGTCAACAGTGCTGGGTTAATTGGATTAACACTTTGTCACTTTATGTATGTTGTGATTATGATGTGCTTAGCTATTATATTCTTTATATGACTTCCTTCATTTCTCTTGCAGTAAGTATTGATAATGTGTGTACCTAGCTACAAATTTTCATGTGGAATTTATTTGTTTTTGATAATAAACCTCTATTACTAATATTTAGTGGGATTTCACATTAAAGACATACTCTCTATTCCCTCAAACTCTCCTTGCTATATGTTCTTGGAGGTATAACTTTATTGAAACTTAGTTTATAGTGGCATAATTATGGAAAACTCAATTGGTCAAATGCCCCTTTACCTTAGTATTTAGAAATAACAATCCCAACACTCAAAGTATTCATAATTGTATTTAACTTGTGTAAAGTATAGTGTATTTAACTTTTAGTGGTAATAATGCATCTCTTGGAGACTATTCATGTAGAATTTATTTTTGAAGTCCAATACCAACAATTGTGCCCTAGACTAATCCCATATCAGTCCTAAAATGGAGGATGAAATTCCATTTTTGTGCCCGCCTTCCCATTTTTAATAAATACCCAATATCATGGGAATCTCATCATAAGGATCATATTGGAGTGAACAATAGTTGACACTAGAAGGAGGGTTGATACCTCATGCTTGTTTTGATTTCATCTCATGTTATGAATGTTGAGTTTATTCTGCTAGTAACAGTGTGCTAACTATTATTTGATTGTGTAACATCTTGGATACTAGTTCACCTGCTACCAGGGCATTTTCCTACCAAGGTAGACTAGTAATTTCCCCCTACTTTTCCATAAAAAGCCAAGTCCAATCAATGTCGACCTACTATGATTCCTATCAACTCGTCCTTACAAAATATAATAAACATGCAACCCAATATGGCTTGGTTAGTTATCTCAACCTTTAACATCCTAAAAGTCATCCATGATCTACCCAAAAATCCTAAGAGATATCTTCCTCATTTCACCCATCGTATAAGATGAATAGTTGAAGAACACATAACCACTTATAAGATCACCCTAAGACTCTTGAATGTAGAACATGAGGATGTGGCATGTAGGTTATTCCCTTTTAATCTAATGGACTCTACCTATGACTAGTTCTTAAACCTTCTCAGAGACTCTATATCAAGTTTAGGCCACTTTAGTTCTACTTTCTTTGCCCAATTTGGAAAAGTAATAGACTTGAGTGTCATGTACTAGTAGTTCACTATATCAATAAGGATCCTAATGATCCCATTATAAATTTAAATGTTAGGTTCCAAAATATGTATATCTAAGTAACCATGCTTTACCAACCCAATCCTCAAATAGAATTTGAAATGTACAAGAAGGTCCTAGACCCTTAGATGACCATATTCCTGAGAAGAAATGCAGCTATAATAAACCTATCCTTAGCATATGTAGGGGCCATCAAAGTGGATAGGCAACTGAATCCTCAAGGATACACCATGACCCCTAATCTTAACATGTTACCATAAATTCCTACATTGAACTTCTTACCTAACATTAGTTAGAATGCATGTATGCCCTAGCCACTCATTACAACTCATTAGCTCCCACTAGGTTATCCCAATTCAAACCAACAATTGGGTTTCCTAAAACTAGGGGGTCTAGATCTGATTCCCTAGACTCAATAGAAAGTGACATTAGCCTCAACTAAAAACACCCAGACCACACCTCAAGAGTTCATTAAAAATAAGTTAGATGCCATTTAGTGAATGATACAAAAGCTTAGTAATGACTTATCAGGGCTATAGAGATAGATGAGAAATGTTAACATAAAAAGTTTCAATAATAATTTCACATATCAAATGCCAAATAGGAGATACAACTACCCTCACATCCCCATAAAACCTTCATCCAATAGACTCCTCGAGATCAAAATCTTTGAGATAGCCTTACCCAATTGGTTTCAAGTGTATAACATAGTAGCACATGGAGAGATGGATTGCATAGAGTTTTGTTCTACTTTCAACATATTTTAGAAAGAAATGGAAGAATACAAGGTAATTCCCAATCATCCAGAATCTTTCAACTTGAGTAAATCCCCTAGTACTATTATGGTACTAGATACCTTAGATTTCCCTAGCTAAGGATAAAATGAGATGGAAGAAGGTATTAGTGAAGTGTAGTCATTTCATCAATTACAAAAGAATAACTACACCCTTAGGATTAGGCAATAGTAACATCCCATTGCTACCTCAGCCCCCCCAAATAATGGTATAACCCCACCATACCAAAATTCTAAGAATGACCCTCCACCTCTAAGACCTCAAGAGCCTAAGACACCTATGGAAACACCACTAGTCCACAGTAAAGTGGGTTAAAACATAGTTGAGTATATGAAGAAAATCAAGGCTAACATTACCCTTCATGAGCTTACCCAAATCATAGAGTAGTGGGACATTTTTTTAAAGTCTTTGACTAAAAATCTGACTCCATAGGCCCAGCTAAAATTGAGAGAAGCACACACCAATATACCTATCCATAAAAATAAAATGGACGTTTCCTCATTCCTTTTGAGCATCTAGTTGTTTAGAAATGATATACATAATTGTTTGGTATATTTTGGAGCCTCATCTAATGTGATACCAAGAGGAGTATGCAATAAAATCAACCTAGTCCTCATAAAATTAGATAAGGTAGTGGTCCAGTTTGATAAGCCAGAGGTGAAAGTGATAGATGATTTGTTAAAAATCCACATATAATTGGAATCAAAACTTAGGATTCAACAATTTATAGACATTCAAGTAGTTAACATCTTATAATCATATGGTATACTCCTTAGTAGAGATTTGTCCAAAGCCCTGAATGAATATATGGCCATATGTTTCTCACATATGTGCTTGCTATAGAGAAGAGTATCCAAACAAATATGATTAGATGGAGAACCATGCAAAAACACATGACCATCGAATATAATTATATTAATGAGAAGATAAATCTAGTTTTCTTAGACTTAGGCATCTACACATTAAGCACCAAGTCTCTAAAAAACTTTACCAATCACAGCCTAGGTTTACTTGGCCTATGGCATCTTTATGTAGATAGAGCTCACTCTAAACAAGGTACTAGAGCTAGTATTTTGATTATATATCCCTTAGGTAGGAAACATCTAACATAAAATAGGCTACAATTCCCTTATATAAATAACTTGGTGAAATATGAATCTTTAATCCTAAGATTACAATTTGCATTGAGACATGAAGCAAATAAACTAAGAGTATTCATCAACTCTAAATTGGTGGTTAACCAGATCAAAAATAAGTTTAAATTTAAAGTATCATACCTCAAAATGTATAAACATATAGCTTGAGACCTAATTGAAATGTTGAACACATTCAATGTCATCCCTTATTCCCTAGGAATAAAACTAGGTAATAGACTTGCTAACATTGGTTGTAGCAAACTTAATCCCTCTAGGTGAAACTAAACTAAAAGAGTTATTTTTTAAACTCATACGTTGTCCTTCTATCTTAGATAATGTGACTAACTTCTAGTTATTTTAATATGACCAAAAAATTATCTAGTTCCTTAGCATGATGGGATATTTGAGGCCTAAATCATAGATGAAAAGGATAGAGACAACCCTAAGATTGAGTTGGATAAGGATGAGATCTTAAAAATTCATGGAAATAGGATCCCAAAGGGGATGATTTCACTAGAAATAGAATTTGATGCATTATACCCAACCTTCTAGGCTAAAAGTCCTAAGTTTAAAGACTATAAGTGTTGAATCATTAATCTTGGCCCTATAGAGAACCCCTAGATAGTTAACATGGGTCTAGATTAGATGGACTAAGAATTGGAAAATTTACAAATATTATTACTAAGGTACAAGGACATAATTGCTTGGGCCTATAGAGTCTTTAGGGTTTATGTCCTAAGATTAATTACTCACACCATCCCTTTAAAACTTGACCAAAAACCCTTCAGACAAAGGCATAGGCCAGTTAACCTAATCTTGGAGCCCGTAATTCACAAGGAATTTCATAAACTACTCTTTGGGTGGTTAACTTAGTCCCAATGTAAAATAATAATGGTGAAATTTGCCTTTATGTGGGCTTATATAGTTTAAATTGGGCCTCAAATAAAGATAATTACCTATTTCCCTCACTATATGAGGTGATCCAAATGATATGAGTGGGTCCCAAATGATGATTTTATTGGATGGATTCTTGGGATATAACTAGGTCCTAGTCAATCTAGGAGATATGACTAAGATCATTTTCACCACTAAGTGGGTAACATTAACTTACAAATGGATGCCTTTTGGGCTAATCAATGTCAATACAACCTTTCAAAGGGAAATATATTTCACCTTTGAGTACCTGACATGTAATTGAATAATAATATATATGGATGACCTAACCATGTTCTCTAAATATAGGTCAAATTATATGCACCACCTAGAGAGAGTATTTGAAAGATGCATAAGGTATGACATATCCTTAAACCCAAAGAAGAGCATGTTTTATGCCATTGAAGTTAAGCTTCTCAGTCACATTATTATGAAGGAATGTATTTATATCAACCCTAAAAGGGTGGATATAACTTATAAACTACCTGTACCTAACATCAATAAAGAACTAAAATCTATCCTTGGGAAAATCAATTTTGTGTGTAAGTTTATTTTTGGATTTCCTAAAATAGTGAAGCCCTTGAATGTAATGTCGAAATAGGATGATAAAGTCTAATTTCAAGAAAAATTAAGGAAAAATTTATAGGATATCAAATATATTATCATGCAAGCCCCAATCCTTATCAACCCATACTATATGTATAATTTCTATGTTTACCCTTTCACTTTAGAGCACACCATTATTGATTGCCTCACCGAGAGGTTAGAAGGATAAGAACACCTGATGGATTTATGATCACTAATATTAAGGATAACAAACTTTAGTATTCTACCTTAGAAGAGCATGGCTATGTCATGGTCAAGGTAGTGAATAAATTTAGGAATTATACTCTCTAAAATAGAGTGCATGACATTACGCCAAACCCAATCATAAAGCAAATGCTAGGGCAAAATGAACTAGGTGAGAAAGAGGCTAATGGATGATGAAATTTCAAAACTATGATTTATAAATCAGGTTTTCCAAATTGGTTAGGGGATAAGGCCTCAACCAACTAATCATAAAGATAGACCCAAGAATCACAATACACTGGGTGGACAAATAAAGGGTGAAACACTTAAACTAGTTTAAAGTCATATATTATATGCTAAAGAAATGAGTTCTCTTTAAAATAAACCACTGATGTGTATATTAAGAAAAGGCCAAGGACAAAATGGCAAGTTTCCATGAAAAATTGGGAGCCAACCATCCTGTGGTAAATGCCATCGCCCAAAAAGTTCTTTAGGTAGGTTACTATTAGCCCACATTGTTTATAGATGTTCACATTCATGTCCATTTATGTTACCAATGTCAAACCATTGTTAAAATGTAAATTCATGTGAAAATGTTGCTACAACTTGTTGTAGATTCTAAGTCATTCACATAATGGGGACTAGATTTCATGGGGGTGATTAACCCCAATTAATCAACTAGTCATAAATTCATCCTTATGGGCATATATTACTGCACCAAATGGTCCAACGTAGTTATGACAAAAAGGAGCACCATTATTAAATTCATCAATTTCCTAGAGATTGCCATAGTTACCCCTTTTAGGGTCCCCATTTCTTTAGCATTTGATAAAGGTCCCACCTTTCAATCAATTTATAGATTGAGCCTATGATAATGGGATCATGTTAAATTTCTCCTTTAATCACTATCCATAAGGGAACAAATTATAATAATCCACCAATAAAAACTTGATTGATGCCATCAATAAATCAATTCAAGAGAAGCCTTCGGAATGACACTCATTGATAAAATTTTCCTTGTGGGCAGACTGCACCAGGTATAAATAAGCCTTCCAAGATATACTTTCCTTCTCATCTATGGATTGAAGAGAATTATGTTAGTCACTCCCAAAATTCCTAATTATAAGTTCATATATAAATCCATATAACTTTATGATAAAGTGAATTACAAACTCTTAGATCTGATTCAGTTAGAGGAATCCTGAGATTAAGCTTTGTTGAGATTTGAAAAACATCAAGACATAGTTAAGAGGTAGTTTTACAAGAGAGCGATGGTCAAGAACTTAGGAATATTAGACCTTGTCCTGATGTGGGATAACACCCATAATAAGAAAGGCTAGAATTCAAAATATGATCCCCTCTAGATTGGCCCATATTAGATTGCCAAAATACTAGGCCAAAATGCCTTTTTCTCAAGTATATCGATGGAAATGACTTACCAATTCTATTAAATGGGTAGTTATTGAATCATTATTTCTCGGTTGTCCCCTCCAAAGTGAATTATGACTAATCTAAATAGGAGGAGGTAATGTATATATTAAATAAATTTACTTTAGTTATGTGTTTGATTTTGTCATGTATTTATTTATTTGGTGTGCTTTTATTTGTTTTGAATTTCTCTTCTCTAGCCCCTTATTTGTTATGCATTATTCCTCTAACACCCATCCTTTGTTACTAACTACTTTAGGTGGTGACCAAAGCCCAGAAGGATTATTGAGAAATAAGAAAGCGTAATTTGAATCCATGAATCCAAATAATTTTAGGATATTAATGGAAATTTTTGACATCCCAATCTAAGAGGCCAATGATTATAAGAGAAACAAGTGGATTTTAGAATAGCCTACACTCCAAGATGGACACCAAGTTTCACTTAAAATAATATCTTTAGAAGATATTGGATTATTCAAGTTGATTAAGGAATGGATGGTTATTCATAACTTCCCCTATCCTTTCAGCCTTAGCTTGGTCCTAAATCCTTAATGGATAATACTAATAAGTAATGATCTCTTCTTAGGAAACTTAGAAAAGAACAAAAAAGCATACATAATCTATATTATGAGTCTTCCTCAAAAGGGCTATATAGGAAATCTCTACAATAGGAGTTTTGACCTAAATGGTAGTGGAGAAAGTCCATGAATGAGACCATAGGAATCTATGTTGGGGATATGGATGCACATATGGTAGATGATCAATGCCCTAGTCATCCCCCCTAAGCCATCAAGCCAACAATGCCCTGAAGGAAGTTTTATAACCAATCCAACCTTGATTACTTGAATGTAGTCTAGGAATAAATTAGAATGAAAATTAATTTTCACACATGATGATGGCCATCTATGGGTGGAACCTTAATATGCCACTTTATATTTTGATACTTTGGTGCCTCATCATTTTCATGGGCAATAAAACCCCCCCATATAATTTTTACAATGAGTAGAAGAAGAAGAACAAAATGGTTGGGTTCTAAGTGCTTCTAGTCACTTTCCCCATGAAAGTTACCATTTGTGGTCAACACCCCCTCTTTTTTATGAAATGGTGGACCCCTCTAAAAATTTCATGAATCATTGCTTTGGATTTCTTCTCTTTGTTCTTGTTCGTGATGCCTATTTAAAAATTCAAAAAATACACTACCTTAATTTCTTCAAGCAATAACTAACCTCTTTTAATATTTGTAAAATAACAAAGTAGTGATTTTTCTCTTTTAATATATCATGGCACTAACATTGCAAGTTAATTTTCATAAAGAGATGTTCCCATAGTCTAGTTCCTTTCTTAGAACAACAAACTCGTTATCCTCCATGGTAAATTGAGTTATCCATGTTTGATGAGTAAGATTTAATTAATCCTTTTCTTTTTTACCATTCTTACATCATCTATTTATGAATATTGTATATCCCCACCCAATAGAAGCTTTCCATGTTATTTTGAGTCAGAAAGGCCACTCCCCTAGACCTATCAAAGATGTTATATCTTGAGAAATCTAATCCCAATGAGAAGTTACCACATCATTTTGAGTCAAAGTGACTAGTCCCCTAAACCTGTCTAAGATGTTAAATCTTAGGAGAGCATAGCCCAATTGGAACTTACCATATCATTTATATTCAAAGAGGCTAGTTACCCAAACCTATCATATATGTCAAATCATAAGAAAGCCTAACCCAATGGGAAGCTACCATGTCATCTAATGTGAAGAGGAAATAGTTTCCACTTGTGACCTAGGAAGGTCAAAATGAAGTACAAATGAGACTCAATAGCCAATTAATATGTGCCATGTGGCCTCAAGTGACACACAACTCAATCTAAGGGAATGACATGGAGTATAAACCATTCCTAGGTGTCAACTATTAATAGGAGGACCAATAAATGGATGACATGTGTCAAAAGTTAGGAGTTAGCTGAGGGGACTTTAAGAGATGTAACTATGTTCCTAACATGTGTTTTGAATTAACAAAATGGGAATTTGGACCTAATTGGATAATTTTGAAAACATCCCATTACCATTGTTATATCTGACTAGTGGTAGAGGATCATGGGCTCTGAAGTTAATTCTAGATTTATAGATAAAGGTAGAAAATGAAGCCACCAACTCAATTTGAAATTCATAACAAATGAATTGCCAAATTCCATTCATGCAGGGAGATATATGCATACACTTATAAATCCTAAGTGAGCCCCATTAAAATTTTCTATTGTTGCCTTAGAATAAATCTCAAACTCCTTGATTTCAAAATTACACAAAACCCTTGGAAGAGGGTGAGAAGAAGATATTGACCTACTTTAAGGAGGCTAAGATCTCTTTGTTATTCCACTTGAATGGCACTTTACCTGACCAATGGTAATTTAGATTCCACCTAGGTCAATTTAACTAGGTTATGAGGGAGAAAGTGGCTAATATGAATTAGGAAGGAGTTTGGGTAGTATTGTACCTATCAACTCAGTCCACTGCATGCATCAACCAAATATTTAGAGTTTGGGCCTCAATGGAAGTATTTTTCCATATATAATAAACATTGGTGTTTTAGGTTACGGTGATCTTCAAGTAACCTCCAATGAACTTGGCCAATATGTATAAGGAGTTTGACCTTGTGGTAGCTATGGTAAAATCTAGGAGCACCCAATTGAAGTATTTAGGATTTGGCCCCTCTTATCTACCTCTATGTCTTTATTATTGGTCTCCCATAGATCTATTATGGTTTTATTTAGATTTTATTTTGGTTTAAATTTTGAAATATGGTTGTAACATATCCCAAAATGGGATCCTCATGTTTTTTGGAGGTGAAACCCAATCTTTATCTATTTATAAAAGAGTTGTATTATATTTTAGGGTTGACTAAAAATTGATCAAAAGTGTTGTTGGATTATTTATAGGATTTCACCTACATTTTCTTCTTCACTATAGACTATAATAGTATCCCAGATCAATTATTATAGAGTTTTTCACTCTTTTAATGAATATAATCTCTATTTTTGCAAAAGGGCCTTTTTTATGTTCACTTTTATTTCATCTTCATATTTAAATGATCAACAGTGCTAGGTTAATTAGATTAACACTTTGTCACCTTATGTATGTTATGAGTATGATGTGCTTAGATATAATATTATCTATGTGAGTTCCTTCATTTCTCTTTTGGTAAGTGTTGATAATTTGTGTGCCTAGATACAAATTTTCATATGGAATTTATGTGTTTTTGATAATATTAATTAGGATTTCACATTGAAGGCATACTCCCATTCCCCCAGACTCTACCCACTATATGTTCTTGAAGGTATAACTTTAGTGCAACTTGTTCTATAGTGGTATAACTATGGCAGAGTCATTTAGTTCAATGACCATTGCATTTATCCCATTTTAGACCTGGAGGCCTCCCTTCTCTGCCTTACCCTTCCCTCTCTTTTGTGTTTATTTAGTAATTCTAAAATGCCACTTTCCCCTAGTGTTTATAAATAATAAGCCCAACACTCAAAGTATTCATAACTATATTTAACTTATGTGAAGTAGAGTGTATTAAGCTTCCAATGGTAATAGTGAATCTCTTAGAGACTATTCACATAGACTCTATTTGTGAAGTCCAATACTCATAGTCATACCCTAGGCTAATCCCAGATCAGTCCTAAAATGGGGGGAAAAAGTCCAAAATTTTCCCCACCTTCCCATTTTCAATTAATTCCCAATATCATAAGCATCTCATGGTAAGGATTAGATTGGAGTGAACAATAGTTAAAGCCAAGGTGATTTTAGATCCATCAACCCAAACTATAGCTAGTATCATCCAAGTGTCAAAAGTGAAAGTTTCCCTTGAGTCCCCCTCCAAGTGCATCAAATACTAATGGCCCAATTAGAGGTGATATTATAGGATCCTGCCATGAACTTGGCCAAGCTATATGGGAAGTTTTATTTGGTATCAATCATATTAGTTTCCAAAGAGGCACAACCTAATTAACTAGGAGATGATTTTTCTCTAGCTCATTAGCATATTAACTAAATAGGCCCTTAGGCATCTTGTACGAAGGATGGGGAATCTTAGTTTTATTTTTAATCTTGGTATTTATAACAACTTAAGGAGGCTATCATGGCTAAGGATGGAAATCTTGTGCTACTTGGAGGTGAGGCCCATCCTTTATATATAGTAAATTACTTTCTCTTTTAATGGTAAACATTTATTATGTAAATAAACTCTATTAAAATTAAATTAGAAATTCATAATTTCTATTAGACTAAGTTTTGTTTATCTATGAATTTGGTCCATCATTTTCAACTTTTTAAGGATTGTTGATGCTAAATAATTTATCATGTGACTTTTTACTAAGAATGAATGTGATAGTTAAAATGTGCTTTGTTGTTATAACTCATTTAAAAATTCTTATCATTTTATTTGCAAAACTTTTAATATGTTTACTTAAAGTTAAAGATTATATTTAAATACCATGTGTGTAAACTAATATAGGTCCTTATCTATGTTTACTTTTAGTTTATAATTAATTAATTAATCATTTCCTTTTATTGACCTTAGAATCTTACCCTGTATGATGATGAGTTTGTGCCCCTAGTGAAATTCAACACATAGTGGTTTAACTATATCTAGGTACATATCTTGGTTCTTAAAGCATTGGTGCCATTTTAATCCTAGAAACATACTTTTTTGTCTTACCCTACTTCCCCTTTGTGTTTGTTTTATGAATTTGAACAAGTGCATCCCATTAATTTATAAATCAGTAAAGTGAAACCCAATAGTTCTCATGATTGGAATTTATTGAATAAATGTGAGGGTTGTAATTACTATATAAAACTAATATCAAACCCCTAATGGTAACACTATGTCTCTTATAAAATCATTTAAAGTAGGCTATCTCATGGAGCCCAACAGCTAAAACCATGCCCTGAATTCAACTAGTTTCAATCTTAAAATAGATGATGAAAATACATTATTGTCCTAAATTTTATCATGAAAACTTAGTGTCATAAGTGTCCTAAGATGATATTTTATACTAAACAATAGTTGACACTATAAAGAGGGTAGATAATCTGTAATTCATTAATCTAACCTTCAACAATTCGGAGCCTACTATATGGATCACTAGATTCAGATCCTTCCATGGTAGGTTGAATATTTTTCCCTTGTAATTACATAAGAGAGTCTATTTTGGTGGAAATAGACCCAAAACTATAGTTTTTATGACTATCTCATCCTCTTAATCTACCCCAAATTGACCACCTCGAATAGCTACCCCCATGGCCTAGTTAGTTGTGTTATCTATCAATCTTTTCAGAGTTGTCCATGATCTTCCCAAAAACTCAAAATGATACCTTCCATGTTTCACACTTAGTGTGGGGTGGACTACAAAATAACATGTTATAGATTAGGATTTCAAGACAAGGATATATCATGTGTTTGTCAAGAAATCTCTAAAATAAGCATAAAGACATAACTTATCAAGCCTACTCCCTCAAGGGGCATTGCTAATGAATTCAAATATTTAATTATGAAAAGAATATAATCAAACCTTCCAAGTAGCTATTATCCCTCACAAGCAACCAAGAATCATGATTTTCCCTAGATTTGGTGCTCTAAGTCTTTTTTAATGAAGATTAACATGAGCCTCCATGAGATATAGTAAATCATACGCTAAGAAAGCTAAGAAAGATGGTCAACATCCCACACCACTATCACCTTAGAGAGTGCATAAGAGAGTATCAGAGGCCCTTAAGGAGTGGACCATTAGTAGGTACATTTTTTGCTATTTAATTTTGTGAATTTATGGCATTTATTATGTGTAGAAGTAGGAACATTGGCAATCCCACTAATTGCCTAATGTGGAAATTAATGAGTTCACCCACAAAAAAGGTAAAATAGCCATAAGATCAGTGAATTCACTAACCTTTCAATGAGATCATGTCTCCAAATGGTAAAATCACTAATTCATCAGTGAGTTTGTAATTTTAGGAAAAAATCACAAAGTAAATGGTGAATTAACAAATAATAGCAAGATTTCCCTACACTTCGATGAGAATGACATATAGTTTAACAAGTTTGATAGGAATGTAAAAAATGCCCTATTAAATGGTGTAATCACCCTATAAAATGGTGAAATATCTATAAGGAAGGATGGGGCCCATAAGAGATTAATCTAAACCCAAAATTAGAAGAGAGGGTGGGGTAAATAGATGATTAGTCTAGGCCCCAAAATTAGAAGAATCTAGGTAGATTTGATTATCAAAAGGAAAAATAATTGACCTTATTCCCTATGTTGGAATTATAGGAGTGAGTCAGTGTTATTACATCATGGGAGTGATGATCATAAGTTCTCTATCGATAGGGGATCTAGATTGATGATCTTGTGGGTGTTTTTGAGGTCATGGATCTATACCAACTGGCATGATTGCTAATGATTCAAGTAGACATGACCTACTTATCATCATTGTTATAGAGGTAGAACTCATAGACCTTGACCTTTCATTTGCCAACTAGGGAGGCCATAGTGAAATTAGAGGATATACACTACATATTATAGGTACTAATATGAGGCCTTAGGAATACCTAGATGTCAACTGGTTGATGGGCTATTATAGAAGACTTGTTGAGTGTGATCATAAACTTTGAGGTGGTATATGGGAGTATTTACATTAATGCACTAGACCATTTGGCTTGGCCTCCATCTGATGGATCAAGAGTAGGATAGGGAATAGTTCCCTTAGAAGTTATGATATTCATGGCTCTTATCAATGGCCTCATACTACCTAACAAGAGTAGACTATCCTTCCCCCTCGATCTTATAGGGTTATCCATGAGATTTTTCAGCACCTAACACATTTTTATTTTGGGATGATCATCTTCACCCATCTATACAGAGACTTGCATATGATAACCTATCAACATGGGTGCAATATAGGCCAGAACATACTTCTCCAAGTTTGGGCTGAGTAGCACATTACTATTGAGTATCTAGTGGGGCTGAGATATCATAGGGGACCTAAGAATCTAGTGGATCAAGGATGTTATCTAATAGGTCTAGGGTTATAGGGTCATCTAGGGGACTTGCCTTATTATCAATGAGTCATAAATAAGATGGAGGATAGAGACTTCATCTAGTTCCCCTATATATAAGCACAGTGGTTTTAGATCATGGATTTGTTCATGATCAATTATATGATCACCCTATTCCATATTATAGGTCACCATAATTACATGGTTGAGTGTTATAAAATAGATTGAGTCTAGTGGTAGTTCCATATGTAGCAAGACATCCTAGGGAGTATATGAGATCATAATAAATAAGTTAAACCTCTAGGTCTAGACATGCTACCAAGTTACAGTGGTCAGTTACATAACTAGATGCATAATGGGTAGTCATGGAGCCTCCACCACTTTATCCACCATCATTTCCTACTTTAGGGATGGGTCATAGCTTCTAATTGAGTCCCCCTAGGGATGGTCATGATTAGAGCTAATTTTATAGCTCTATTTTTTTGTATGATGGGATGTATATATATTCTTATGATGTATAAAACATTATTTTGATACATGTATATGACATTCAATTTTGGATTATGTCTATCTTTACATGTAATCTTAATATTCTTTCTTTGTCGTATGATGTTTACATTTATGTTGATCTTGTTATGATATGATGATATATGCTAGTTTCAAGAGATACACTTCCTTAGTTAGCATATAGATGTTGATGTATTTTATGGTTTTTTTTCATGTATGAATAAATGATAGTGGATAATTTAAGAGATTCAAATCCTAAATAAATCATATAAATAGACAACTAGACTCAAAGTGTATATGAAGAGATACATGTCATGCAAAGAGTCTTGTTTGTTTCTAATGTTTGCTTAGGATATATCTTGTTTAGGTATTGGATTTTCAAGATAGCATGTTCATAGATGATATTTCCTATTGTACTGATTGTTTCACTTTAGAGCACTTGGTTTTTACTATATCAAATTGAAATTATGCATCATAAGTATAAATAACATAAAATAGCATTGTATTTATTTCTGGAATTCACTAATTTAAAAGTGAATACTTATAACTAAGGAGAATGATAAAAACTATAAAAAATCAAAGTTACTAATATTTACATTTAAAAATAAAAATAAAACAAAGAAAAACAAAATACAAAAAATATAACATAAATTAAAATCAAGATATGAATGATTGAGACTTAAGTAGGAACAAAAATGTATTGAGACTCAAACTAAAAATAAAAATAAAAATAAATTATTTAAACAACTCATAATCAAGATATGCATAATCAAGATCCACATGTATTAACAATGTATACATTGAAAACTAAATAATAACAAAACAACTTAAATATAAATGTAAACAAGTCAAGTCCAAGTGAAGGCAAAACTAATTTTTTTACAAAATGTATTAAAAAACAATAGAAAATGATATAATAAACAAGATAAAAGAGTAAAACAAATGATAATAAGAAAGGCATAAAAAACACCAAGAAAATAAATAAATAAAATACTGATAAAAATGAAGGAATAAACAAAATAACAACATGACAAAACAACAATAAAAACACAATAAAACACCAAGAAATAAAACAACTACACAACAAAACACAAATATACACTAACGAATGAATAACAAAACACCAAAAAAAAATGGAGAGACAAAAAAACAATAATAAAGCTCAAATAAACACACATAAATAATGGTTAATCATAATGTTAGTGTAGATAGAAAACAAATTACTTGTGCATTTGTAATAAAGGTGTTACACTCTATGACAGGGTGACCCCTAAGCTAATGACACCGACATAATGAAACAATAAAAATGAACATAAATTTTCCCCTGGATGATATACATATAATGATACAATAAATATAAATTTCCCCTAGGCTATAAGAGGCAATGGAACTAACAAACAAAATGGGGAGGAAGAAAATAAAAGGAAGGGGTGGTCGAGCTGACTCTAGATGCACAAGGCAAGTGGACGCTACCTACATAGTTCTATGGACATGAGATCCAACATGAACTTTAGGCCAAATTTATTTCTCCCAAGATATGGGATAGAAGAAAAATGATGACAATAAATAACTGATCAACGTGTATAGTAATATGGTTTTGGTCTCACAAAATGACAACTGCATGAAAAAGAGAGTATAGTTTAGGTTGAAACCATACTAAAAATATAAGAGACAAGTAGGCACAAAGAAATTGAATTGAAAATTTAGAGTGGCTACTATATCTAAGGCTGAGAAAGAGAAAAACCTTGCAAAATGGAGAGAGTGTAATAAAAACCAAGAGTATAATAATGGGTCTTGTTTAAATGAACAATGCACACAAAGGTCTCATAAAATGGTGAGATCATGTCTTTGGTTGCTCTCAAAATAATGAGAGTGCTCAGGATTATAATAAATAAAATTACAATGCAATGTTTTTGGTCTTTTATTATATTAGTTTATAATTTTTTTTTATGTTTTTTGAATAAGCAACAAAAACATAATATGAACAAAGAGTATAGGATACTACTTAATAGAGGAGATGCACTTCCATAGGTAAGAATTCCAACAACAACTAAACTAGTTGTAGTGGAGATTGTGAATATAAAAAATGGTAGAGGTAACTCATAAATTGAGGAGATGCACACCCAAGGGTATGAGTTTCAATAATATCTAAAATTGATTGTAATGGCACTGTGATCCTATTAAGGAAATTATATCTACCAAATAGTAGTGAAAATAGAATAGTACATAATAATAATAAATAAATTCAAGGAACCATTCAATAGGAAAAAACCATGTGGTGATATATCCTTGTACACTTATTTGTAAAAGAGGCTAAAAATGTTGATTTGTCTAAAATTCTTCATAAAATGGGTATTGAATGTATCCATAATTCCTTGAATCATAATCTGGATCATAACTAGTTATTGGGTACAATGGTCCAGGTTACAATGGTCCAAAATAAAAATAAAATTGGTTTATTAAAATATAAATGATCCAAGTGATAATGGTTCAAGGTTACAATGGTATATAATAAAATGGTACATGGTTACAATGGTCTATAATAATATGGTTACAATAGTATAGTGTAGAATTAAAAAAATTACAATGGTCTAGAGTTACAATGGTCTAGAGTGAAATGGTACACAATGTTACAATGGTATAGAGTATAATGGTGGAATAAATGACTTCAGCACAAGATTCACCCAATTAAGGGTCCTTGTAGATAATGGTTCATAAAAGACTATCAAGTATAGAATTTCTTGAGGTGCACAATCTTTATGGGTTTTGAGAGCTCTTCACCATTTGGATTATCCAATTTGTATGTCCTCGATCCATAGTTTGTTGTAACCATGTATGATCCTAGCCAATTAGGTTGGAACTTATCATTCTTTTTGTGTTTATCATTAGTTTTATTTCAAGACCAAATCACCAACCTCAAACTCCCAAGGGAGAATGCATTTATTATAGCTACAATGTAATCTATTCTAATATGCTCTCAAGTTGTCTAGGGCATCCAAATGTTTAGCATCAATTAATTCCATATCTTGTAACATGTAAACTCTATAATCTTCATCATCCATAATGTTATCCAAAAAAACCTACAATGAAGGTATATGAACCCCAATCATGATAATAACCTATGTACCATAAACCAAGGAATATATAGTGGCTCTTATGGCAGTGCAATGACTAGTATGATAGGCCCAAAGGGTAATAAAAACTGGCAAGTACTAATTATGGTCAGCATCATTGATAATATTATTTCTGACTACAACAAGGGTCTTATTAGATGACTTAGCTTGAACATTTCATTATAGGTTATATGGTGTGGACTTTTATGCTTGATTTTGTACATGCTCATATTTGTTTATATATGATCTACCATTATTAGATATAATATAGGATATGATACCATATCAGACGATATGGTAATGTATAAATTTGGGAATTTGCATCTTTATGATGTATTTGAGAGGAATAACCTTAAAACACTTAGTAAAATACTTGGTAGTAGTTAAAATATGTTTGTGTCCATCAAAATAAGTTGGGTTTATTTTTCTAATGAGATCAAGACCTTATGTAGAGAATGGCCATGGTGTTATAGTAGGCTATAGTGGTAAGAAAAGTGCATGTATCAAATTACCATATTGTTGGTAAGTAGCATGATTCCTAACATAATTACAAGCATCTATTTCCATTTTAGACTAATAGTACCCTATTCTAAGGAGTTTCTTGGCTAAGACTACATCACTAGTGTGGGCCTCACACATTCTTTCATGAACCTCCTTAGGCGCTAACATTGATTCTATCAAAGATAAAAAAAATGAAGAAGCATTATATTATAGACCTTATGTTAAAGCATGTTTCCAAGGAGGTTATAATGGTCTAGGTAATGAACTAAGATGTTCAGGAGATTGTGTGAAAGGTTTAGGGGAAAAATTAGTCTTGGAAATAATTATAAATATCTTGGAACCAAGGTAGTTCATGTGGGGGATTGGGACCAACAATTGTGCCTATACTCTAAATCTATCAATATGTGAGTAGGTTGTAAAATATTCTCTATGAAAAATTGATACTCATTGACACTACCAACAATTTATGTCATGGACCTAATTATAGCCATTACATCGATAGATCTATTATTGGATCATGACATATGTTCAAACTATAGAAACTTGAAGTGGGACTTGATATTTTTGTAATGTGCTTTTTGGGTACAAGCTTATCATATCAAGTCTGTTATTAGTTTTTGGTTTGATTAATTATCAATTGAGAATATCCATAAACCACCAATTATTGCATATCCCACTATATTTTAGGATGAATTATTGAAATAAGAGATTCATACTTAGCTATATTGTTGGTGCAATTGAAGTTGATATGAAAATCCTTAGGAATGAGATCCCCTTGTGTTGTGAACAACAAAATACTAGCCCAATATCCACAAGATGTAAAGAAAACATCAAATTAAAACTTATACTATTTAGGTTCATGATCCACTTCTTCTATCACCATGATAGAATCATCTGGGAAAACAAACATGAGTGATTGAGTATCTCCAATAGGAGCCTCTACAAGTTAATCTAAAATGATCTACCCCTTAATAGATTTTTTATTTTAGTACTCAACATCAAATTCACTCAAGACCATGACCCATTTATCCATGCTCCTATAAGATGTTACTTGTATAATAAATACTTTAGAGGGTCCACTTTAGTAATAACAATCGTTTTGTTGTTCAATATGTAGTGTCATAATTTTTGGGAAATAAACACCATTTCTAAACAAGCCTTCTCAATAGGAATATAATTATTCTTGTATGCTATAATAATGTGCCTAAAATAATAGACATCATGCTCTTTTCCTTGCTCATCATGATATGCCAAGAATGCCCATAGTGTATATTATGTGGCTAATATATAAAGGAGTGACGATTGTTTACATGTTACCAGTTTCAAAAATGGTGGGTTGGTCGAGTTTGATTTGAGATTTACAAATTCTTGTTGACATTCAACATCCCATTAAAAATTATCCACCTTTTTCAAAAGGTTTGTGAAAGGATGACACTTGATTATCAGCTTTGAAATAAACTTACAAATGGATTGAATCTTTCCTTGCAAGTTACAAAGCTATTTTAGATTAGACGGTAAAGGCATGTCCTTGATAGTCTTGACCTTAGTACGATCCACTTCAATCCCTCTTTGTGATAAAATGAATCCTATAAATTCTATTAAAGTGACACCAAATACACACTTCTTAAGATTTGGATGAACATTATATTCATGAAGTCTATCAAATATTTTTTGTAGAACATCAGGATGTTTGACACATGTTCTTGATTTGGATAAAACATCATCAACATAGTCCTCAACAATATTATGCATCGTGTCATAGAAAATGAAAGTAATAGCACATTGATAGGTGGCCCCAGTGTTCTTCAAGCTAAAATACATGACTTAGAACACAATGTTCCCCATGGTATGGTGAACATAGCTTTGTGCTAGTCCTTTTAGGTTATCTTAATCTAAATGTATCCTAAAAAATCATACATGAGGGATAACATCTCATACCTAGTAGTTGAATTGACAATCATGTCAATATTGGGTAGATGAAAATCATCTTTAAGGAATGCTTTATTAATGTAGTTGAAATTAGTACATAAGTGAATACCTTTTGGTTTCTTATTGACTAGAACTATGTTTGATATCCATTCAGAATAGTTCAATAATAAGATGAATCTAGCTCCCAATAGTTTCTCCAGCTCCATTTTTACCAAAATATCAATATACTGCAAGGTAATGCATGACCAAATTAGGGTCCAGTCCTAGCATGTCCAAATAAGCCCATGTAAAAATGTTAATAAAATCCCTTAGAATGATGAAAATATAGTCACCCTATTCATTAGTGAGGGATAATCCTAGATAGATAATTTTAGGATCACCATAAGTTCTAAGGTTCACTTCAATGGTATTATCTATGACTAGTGTATAACCATCCTCTAATATGGTGGGTAGTGTCTGATCTTGAGTCTCTTCTTCTTCTTTAGATTCTAGTTGTTTATTCCAAATCTCAGGATAGTGAGATGAATTTAACTCCACTAGTTTAAGTAATGGCCAATTTTCAAATACCTATAAAAATTCTAGAGCAAGATGCTCAAATACTTTATCCTATTTAGTAGTGATACTAACACTAGCTATAGATATAAAACTTGGTCGACCCTGCACTTCCTTTTGAGATGAACAAACTTCTCCATCTAAATGCACCTAAAATAGGTTTTCACTCAAGGGCTTTCCTTTTTATTTAATTTTTCCTTGACTAATGTGTGCCTCAAACATGTTTTCACCTAAATGTCTTGATGTTTTATCTTTTTCATGACCAAGAAAGTTTACCTGTTCTCCAAAATAGGCGACAAAATCTAAGTAGAATTCAAAGCCTTACTTATTATCACCAATTGGCAATCCATCTCTAAGGCCCATGTACAGAAAAATATATTCTTCATTATAAAATTCTTCCAAGGGTATGATAAAATTTTGTTGGCCTTAATTTATGAGGTCAAAATCACAAAATTTAAGTGGATAATATGATTTAATGGTCATAAAAGAATTAGAGTCAAATAGGTTTGTGTTGGCTAGCTCATCATAAACACTATAATGGGATGTTGTGTCACTTTTAGGAGTCTAATCATCAATTTATTTAGATGAATCACTATTGAAATACATGAGGCCACCCTTAGGTAGTATAAATCTGAGATCTTGACTCATAGTAGATATACTAGATGATAATGGTTCCAAGATTCCTTGATCTCATGATCTTAGGCATCTTCTACTATAATCCAAGTGATCCATAATTTGATTAGGGATATGGTACTTTGGATTATGAAAAACTTTATCCAGGACATCATAATATAACCAATCTCTTTTTGTAAAGTCTTCCTTATCTTGATTTGGTAAAGTCATACATTAGCTATAGTAAATTAGAGCTCTAAGATTTACATGTGAGAGAGCTAAGAAATATGGCCAATATCCCAAACCATTATCACCTTAGAGAGTGCATGAGAGAGTATCAAAGGCCATCAAGGAGTGGAACATTGGTAGGTACCTTTTTTGTTATTTAATTTTATACATTTATGGCATTTATTATGTGTAGAAGTAGGAACATTGGCAATCCCACTAATTGCCCAATTTGGCAATTAGTGAGTTCACCCACAAAAAAGGTAAAATAGCCACAATATCAGTGAATTCACTGACATTTCAATGAGATCATGGGTATAAATGGTGAATTCACTAATTCATCAGTGAATTTTCAATTTCAAGAAAAAATTGCCAAGTAAATGGTGAATTAGCAAATAATAGCAAGATTGCCCTACACTTTGATGAGAATGACCTACAGTTCAATAGATTTGATAGGAATGGAAATAATTATCTATTAAATGGTGTAATCACCCTATAAGATGGTGAAATATCTATAATAAGGAAGGATGGGGCCCATAATAGATTAATATAAACCTAAAATTAGAAGAAGAGAGGGCAGGGTGAATAGATGACTAGTCTAGGCCCCAAAATTAGAAGAATCTAGGTACATTTGTTTATCAAAAGGAAAAATAATTGAGCTTATTCCATATGTTGGACTTGTAGGAGCGAGTCAATGTTATTACATCATGGGAGTGATGATCATAGGTTCTCTACTGACAAGGGATCTAGATTGATGATCTTGTGGGTGTTCTTGATGTTATGGATCTATACCACCTAGTATGATTGTTAGTGATTGAAGTAGACATGGCCTACTTATCATCATTGGTGTATAGGTGGCAATCAGAGACATTAACCTTTCATTTACTGACTAGGGAGGCCATAATGAAATTAGAGGATGTACACTACATATTATAGGTACTAATGTGAGGCCTTAGGACTACTTAAATGTCAACTTACTGATGGGCTATTCAAGAGGACTTATTGAGTGTGATTATAGACTTGGAGGTGGTAGATGGAAGTATTTACATTGATGCACTAGAATTTTTATCTTGGCTTACATCTAATGGATCAAGATTAGGATAGGGAAGAGTTCCCTTATAGGTTGTGATATTCATATCTCTTATCAGTGGCCTTGTACTACTTGACAAGAGTAAATTGTCCTTCCCCCTCAATCTTATAGGGTTATCCATGAGATTTTTTAGCACCTGACACATTTTAATTTGGGGATTATCATCTTGGCCCATCTATACAGAGAAATACATATGATAGCCTATTAATGTGGGTATAATATAGGCCACAACATACTTTTCCAAGTTTGGGTTGAGGAGCACATTACTATTGAGTGTCAAGTGGGGCCAAGATATCATAGGGAACTTGAGAATCTAGTGGATTAAGGATGGTATCTAATAGTGATAGGCTTACATAGTCATCTAGAGGGCTTGACGTATTATCATTGAGTCATAGATGAGATGGAGGATAGACACTTCATCTAGTTCCCCTATATAGAAACATAGTGGTTTTGGATCATGGATTTATTCATGATCAATTATATGATTGCTCTATTCTATATTATAGGTCACCATAATTATGTGGTTGAGTGATATAGAATGGATTGAGTCCAATGGTAGTACCATATGTAGCAAGATATCCTAGGGAGTACATGATATCATAGTAGATGAGTTGAACCTCTAGGTCCAGACATGCTATCAAGTTAAAGTGGTTAGTTACATAGCTAGATGCATAGTGGGTAGTCATGGAGCCTCCACCACTACATCCACCATCATTTTTTACTTTAGGGATGGGATAGAGCTTCTAGTAGAGTCTCCCTAGGGATGGTCATGATCAGAGCTAATTTTGTAGCTCTTCTTTTTTGTATGATGAGATGTATAGATATTCTTATGATGTATAAAACATTATTTTGATACATATATATGACATTCAATTTTGGATTATGTATTTTTGTACATGTAATCTTAATATTTTTTCTTTGTCCCATGATGTTTACATTTATGCTGATCTTGTTATGATATGATGATATATGCTAGTTTCAAGAGATACACTTCCTTAGTTAGCATATAGATGTTGATGTATTTTATGGTTTTGTTTCATGTATGAATAAATGATAGTGGATAATTTAAGAGATTTAAATCCTAAATAAATCATATAAATAGACAACTAGACTCAAAGTGTATACTAAGAGATACATGTCATGCAAAGAGTCTTGTTTGTTTCTAATGTTTGCTTAGGATATATCTTGTTTAGGTATTGGATTTTCAAGATAGTATGTTCATAGATGATCTTTCCTATTGTATTAACTATTGAAATTTAGAGCACTTGGTGTTTACTTTATCAAGTTGAAATTATGCATCATAAATATAAATAACATATAATAACATTGTATTTGTTTTTGGAATTCATTGATTTAAAGGTGAATATTTATAACTAAGGAGAATGATAAAAACAATCAAAATCAAAGTTACTAATTTTTACATTTAAAAAATAAATAAAATAAAGACAATAAAAGAAAAAAAAAATACAAAAAATTTAACATAAATTAAAATCAATATATGAATGATTGAGACTTAAATAGGAACAAAAATGTATTGAGACTCAAAATAACAATAAAAATAAAAACAAATTATTTAAATAACTCATAATAAAGATATGAATAATCAAGATCCACATGTATTAATAATGTATACATTGAAAATTAAATAATAACAAAATAATTTAAATACAAATGTAAACAAGTCAAGCCCGAGTGAAGGCCAAACTAAAAAAATTTACGAAGTGTATTAAAAAACAATAGAAAATGATATAATAAATAAGATAAAATATTAAACAAAAGACAAGAAGAAAGGCATAACAAAACAATAAGAAAATAAATAAAGAAAATACTAATAAAAATGAAGGAATAAAAAAAATAAAAATGTGACAAAACAACAATAAAAACACAATAAAACACCAAGAAAGAAAATAACTACACAACAAAACACAAATATACACTAATGAATGAATAACAAAACACCAACAAAAGTAAATGGAGAGACAACAAAACAATAATAAATCTCAAATAAACACACACAAACAATGGTTAATAAAAATGTTAGTGTAAATAGCAAATAAATTGCTTGTGCATGTGTAATAAAGGTGTTACACTCTATGACAGGGTGACCCCTGAGCTAACGACACTGACATATTGAAATAATAAAAATGAACACAAAGTTTCCCTGAGAAGATATAGAAATAATGACACAATAAATATAAATTTCCCCTAGGTTATAAGAGGCAATGGAACAAACAAACAAAATGGGGAGGAAGAGAAGAAAAGGAAGGGGTAGATGAGATGACTCTAGATGCACAAGGCAAGTGGATGCTACCTACATAGTTCCATGGACATGAGATCCAATATGAACTTTAGACCAAATTTAGTTCTCATATGATATGGGATAGATGAAAAATGATGATAATAAATAACTAATCAATATGTATAGTAATATGGGAATGGTCTCACAAAATGGCAAGTGCTTGAAAAAGAGAGTATGATTTAATTTGAAACTATACTAAAAATATAAGAAATAATTAAGAACAAAGAAATTGAATTGGAAATTCATAGTGGCTACTATATCTAAGGCTAAGAAAGAGAAAAATCTTGTAAAATAGAGAGAGCATAATAAAAACCAAGAGTGTAATAATGGGTCTTGTTTAAATGAACAATACACACAAAGGTCTCATAAAATGGTGAGAGCATGTCTCTAGTTGCTCTCAAAATAATGGGAGTGCTTAGGATCAGAATAAATAAAAGTACAATGTAATGTTTTTAGTGTTTTATTGTGTCAGTTTTTATTTATTTTTTGTGTTTTGGGATAAGAAACAAAAACTTAATATGAATAAAGAGTACAGGGAACTAATTAGTAGAGGAGATGCACTTCCACAGGTAAGAATTCAAACAACAACTAAACTAGTTGTAATGGAGATTTTGAATATAAAAAATGGTAGAGGGAACTCATAAATTGAGGAGATGTACACCCAAGGGTAGGAGTTCCAATAATATCTAAAATTGATTGTAATGGCACATTCAACAGAGATAGGGATAATCTTTGAGATACTACAAAGTATGTTCCTCTTGATTAGGCTTAACCCTATAAATCATTTCTAAGAACTAGCTCTTGATGCAGATGTGGTGATATATCCTTGTACACTTATTTGTAAAAGAGGCTGAAAATACTGATCTGGATAAAATTCTTCATAGAATGGGCATTGAATGTATCCATAATTCCTTGAATCATAATCTAGATCATAATTGGTTATTGGGTACAATGGTCTAGGTTATAATGGTCCAAAATGAAAATAAAATTGGTTTATTAAATTATAAATGATCTAAGTGATAATGGTCCAGTGTTACAATGGTCTAGAATAAAATGGTATAGGGTTAAAATAGTCTATAGTAATATGGTTACAATAGTCTAGGGTAAAATCAAAAAAATTACAATGGTCCAGAGTTATAATGGTCTAGAGTGAAATGGTACACAATGTTATAATAGTATAGAGTATAATGGCAGAATAAATGACTTCATCACAAGATGCCCCCAAGTAAGGGTCCCTGTAGACAATGGTTCATAAAAGGCTATCAAGTATAGAATTGCTTGAGGTGCACAATCTTCATGGGTTTTGAGAGCTCTTCACTATTTAGATTATCTAATTTGTATAACCTCGATCCATAGTTTATTGTAACCATGTATGGGAATAGCCAATTGGGTTGGAACTTATCCTTTTTTGTGTGCTTATCATTAGTTTTCTTTTAATATCAAATCACCAACCTCAAACTCCCAAGGGAGAATGCATTTATTATAGCTTCAATGTAATCTATTCTGATATGCTCTCAAGTTGTCCAGGGCATCTAAATGTTTGTCATCAAATAATTCCATCTCTTTTAATATATAAAATCTATAGTATTCATCATCCACAATGTTATCCAAAGAAACCTAAAATGAAGTTATCTCATCCCCAATCGAGAATATAACCTCTATGAAATAAACTAGGGAATATAGAGTGGCTCTTATGGGGGGTGCAATGACTAGTATGATAGGCCTAAAGGGTAATAAAACTTTAAAAGTGTTAATTATGGCCAGCATCATTGATAATATTCTTTATGACTAGAATAGTGGTCTTATTAGATGCCTGAGCTTGACCATTGCCTTACAAGTTATATGGTGTGGACTTTTATGCTTGATTTTGAACATACTACAAAGAGTTTTAACATATTTGTTTACAAATGATCCACCATTATTAGACATAATATAGGATAGGATACCATATCAATAGATGATATGGTAATGTGTAAATTTATCAATTTGCTTCCTTATGATGTATTTGAGAGGAATAGCCTCAAAACACTTAGTAAAATACTTGGTAGTAGTTAAAATATGTTTTTTCCCATCAGAAGAGGTTGGGTTTATTTTTCTAATGAGATCGAGACCTTATGTAGAGAATGGCCATGGTGTTATAATAGGCTATAGTGACAAAGAAATTTCATGTATAAAATTACCATATTATTGGTAAGCAACATGCTTCCTAACATAATTACAAGCATATATTTGCATTTTGGGCCAATAGTTCCCTATCCTAAGGAGTTTCTTGGCTAGTACTACATCACTGGTGTGGGCCTCACACATTCTTTCATGAACCCCCTTAAGTGATAAAATTTATTCTATCAAAGATAAAAAATGAAGAAGCATTCTATTATAGACCTTATGTTAAAGCATGTTTCCAAAGAGGTTATTATGGTTTAGGTGATGAAAGAAGATGTTCTAGAGATTGTGTGAAAGGTTTGGGGGAAAAATTAGTCTTGGAAATAATTATAAATGTCATGGAACCAAGGTATTTCATGTGGGGGATTTGGACCAACAATTGTGCCTACTCTCTCTAAATCTATCAATATGTGGGTAGGTTGTAAAATATTCTCTATGAAAATTGATACTCTTTGATACTACCGATAATTTGTGTTATGGACATAATTGTAGCCATTGCATCAACTGATCTATTATTGTCCCATGACACATGTTCAAATTTTATAAACTTGTGTAGACACCTCTAACTGGCCACCAATAACCCCCAATCAAGATTTTGGGCAATTTCCCCCAAAATGAACAAATTGGCCTTAAAACATTAAAACACATTAGATGATGTGAAAATAAAATATTTAAGTGCTGATTTTGGCTAGGGTATACCTAAATTGGGTAATGTAATTTATGGGCTAGCTAACTTTGATCAGACCATTCTATGTCAAAATGCCAATCTTGCACCTAGGTGCTCTAGATTGCTCTTTCCTATCAAATCTTCTGCACAAGATGCATGCCTTCATTATTTGGTTTTGGTAACATCCTAAATGGTAATATGGTTCCAACACATCTAACATCACCTTCTAATTCTAATCCAGTCAAAATTTGGACTAATAATAAGGCATTCTAATCAAATTGAGTAATTTGTGCACAAAGTGCTTAATCATGCTTAAGAGCTAATCAACCCAAATCAAGGCATAATAAAAAATTCCATGGAAACTTATTGAAAAATTATTTTTGGAAATAATTATTGAATATCTACATCATTAGGTGACCTCATTTCTTGAGAAGACATCCCTAGGCCATAAATGCCACAAATCTCAAGATTCATGCCCTCCATGCCTCTTAATTGCCCCTTCTTCCAATGTCATGATGAGGATAATTAAAAACTTAATTCCATAAATTTAATTAATTCTCAACCACACATCTCAATATTTAGATGGATGATTGAGGTTGATTCTGATCAAATCCAAAAATCTATAAATAGAAAGGCCAAGAACATCATTTCTAAGCTATTTTGGGGGAAAGTTATTATGCTCAAATATCTTCAAAGATTTGATTATGCAAATTTATAATGCCAAATTAATTCCAAGCCAATCTAAGCCATAATCCAAAGGTTCGAAGGAGAGATGGAGGCATCCAAGCTTCCATTACCAAGGACTTCATGAGCACAAGCTAAGCAAGCCACCACTACAAAGGCATTTAGAGCATCCAAGTAAGGTGAAGGAATTATTGTGTTTTAATTCCTTGATTTTTGGTTGTGTTTGTCATTTTATTTTGTTAAATAATCTCTCCCTAGTGTCTATGCCTAGATATTCTATGATATTAGTGTTTTTATTTCATTTTGTTTATAATTTTGGAACTAACACCATACTAACCATCCACTCTTGAGTCAACTTCCTAGATCACAACTTGAAGTGGGAGTTGATATTTTATATAATGTGATTTTAGGGTACAATCTTGTCATATCAAGTATAATATTAGTCTTTGTTTTAATTAATAATCAATTGAGAATCTCCATAGACCACCAAGTGATGTATATCCCACTATATTTTAGGATGAAGTATTGAAATAAGAGATTCATACTCAGCCATATTGTTGGTGCAATTGAAGTTGATATGAAAAGCCTTGGAAATTAGATCCCCTTGTGGTTTAAACAACAAAATACTATCCCAATATCCACAAGATGTAAAGGATACATCAAAGTATAACTTTCACTATTCAGGTTCATGATCCACTTCTTCTATCACCATGATAGAATCATCTACAAAATTAAACATGAGTGATTGAGTATCTCCAATAAAAGCCTCTACAAGCCTAAAATGATCTAAACCTTGATATATTTTTTATTTTTGTACTCAACATCAAATTCACTCAATACCATGACCCATTTATCCATGTGGACTATAAGAGTTGACTTGGATAATAAATACTTTAGAGGGTCCTCTTTAGCAGTAACAATAGTTTTATTTTTCAACATGTAGTGTCATAACTTTTGGGAAGAAAACACCATTTATAAACAAGCATTATCAATAGGAATATAATTATTATTATATTATACAAGCATGTGGCTCAAATAATAAACATTATGCTCTTTTCCTTGTTCATCATGATGTGCCAAGAATGACCATAGTGTATATTTTGTGGCTGATATATCAAGGAGTAATAGTTGTATAGGTTTTGGAAGTCTCAAAAATAGTGGGTTGGCCAAGTCTTATTTGAGACTTGAAAATGCTTGTTGACATTCAACATCCCATTAAAGAGTAGCCACCTTCTTCAAGAGGTTTGTGAAAGGATGACACTTGTTTATCAACTTTGAAATAAGCTTGCAAATGGATTAAATATTTCCTTGCAGGTTATAGATCTATTTTATATTATAAGTTGGAGGTATTTCCATGATATCCTTGACCTTATTAGGATGCACTTCAATCACTCTTTGTGATAAAATGGATCCTAGCAATTTTATGGAAGTGACACCAAATACACACTTCTTAAGATTTGGATGAACATTTTATTCATGAAGTCTATCAAATATTTTTTCCAGAACATTGATGTTTGACACATGTTCTTGATTTGGATAATATATCATCAACATAGTCCTCAACAATATTATGCATTGTGTCATAGAAAATGATAGTAATAGCACATTGATAGGTGGCCCCAGTGTTCTTCAAGATAAAAAGTGTGACTTGGTAATAGAATGTTCCCCATGGTATGGTGAGCATAGATTTGTGCTAGTCCTCTAAGTTTATCTTAATCTAAATATATCCTAAGAAATTATACATGAGGGATAACATCTCATACCTAGTAGTTGAATTGAAAATCATGTTGAGGTTGGGTAGATGAAAATCATCTTTAGGGCATGCTTTATTAATGTGTTTGAAATTAGTACATAAGTGAATACCTTATGGTTTATTGTTGACTAGAACTATGTTTGATATCCATTAAAAATAGTCTAGTGGTCAAATGAATCTAGATCCCAATAGTTTATCCAACTCTATTTATACCAAAATATCAATGTACCATAAGGCAATTCATGACCAAATCAGGGTTTAGTCCTAGCATGTCCAAATAATCCCATGCAAAAATTTTAATAAAATCCCTTAGAATGGTGAAAATATCATCATGTTCTTCATTAGTGAGGGATGATTCTAGATAGACAATTTTAGGATCATCATAGATTCCCAGGTTCACTTCAATGGTATTATCTATAAGTAGTGTAGAACCATCCTCTAAGATAGTGGGTAGTGTCTAATCTTGAGTCTCTTCTTCTGCTTTAGATTATGGTTGTTCATTCTAAAGCTCAAGATAGTGAGATGAATCTACCTCCAATGGTTTAGGTAATGGCTAATTTTCAAATACCTATAGAAAGTCTAGATTAAGATGCTCAAATACTTTATCTTATTTAGTAGTGATACTAGCACTAGTTATATATCTAAGACTTGGTGGACCCTGCACTTCTTTTGGAGATGAACAAACTTCCCCATCTAAGAGAACCTAAAATAGGTTTTCACTCAAGGTATTTCCTTTCTCTTTAAATTTTCCTTGACCAATGAGTGTCTCAAACATGTTTTCATCCAAAGATCTTAATGTTTTATCTTTTCATGACCAAGAAAGTTTACTTGCTCTCCAAAATAGGTAAAAACATCTAAGTATAATTCAAATCCCTAATTATTATCACCAATTGGTAATCCATCTCTAAGGTCCATATACACAAAAATAGATTCTTCATTCTAAAATTCTTCCTAGGGTATGATAAAATTTTGTTGGTCTTAATCTGAGGTTAGAATATCAAAGTTTAAGTGGACAATAGGATGTAATGGTCATATAAGAATTAGAGTCAGATATGTTTGTGTTAGTTAACTCATCATAAAAACTATAATGGGATGTCATGTCACTTATAAGAGTCTCATCATCAGTTGATTTAGATGATTCACTATCAAAATACATGAGTTCACCCCTAGGTAGTATAAATTTGAGACCTTGACTTATAGTAGATATACTAGATGATAATGGTTACAAGATTCCTTGCTATCATGATCCTAAGCCTCATCTTGTATAATCCAAGTGATCCATAATCTGATTAGGGATAGGGTATTTTAGATTATGAAAAATATTATCAAGGTCATCATAATATAAACAATCTCTTTTTGTAAAGTCTTCCTTATCTTGATCTGGTGAAGTTATCGATATAAATACCAATTATGGTTTCTACATGTTTTTATTATTTTGCCAAATCATGTTGGGTCTATAAGGGACTTGAAAAGGTTTAGGTCTACCATACAACTTAGGATACTTGGGTAATTTTATAATATGAAAGGCATCTTTGAGATGGTACATGTAAATTTCTATGTCCTCAATAGTGACTTGTTTTATAAATGTTGTCGATAATAGATAAGCCAAAGTGGAATAAATATCACTTGGGTTGATATAATTAGACTTAGGTGGTTGTAAAAATATTTATTTATTCTTATTTGCTATAGATTTAGAACCAAGGAAATAGTTATAATTTCTACATTTAGCCTCTAGGTGTTTGTAATATTGGTAGGGCTACAAATCAACATGAATGATAACCTCAATTCTATCATAGGAAAATTTGAGTCATTGGTGCAAGGTAGATGGGATAACCTATACTATTTGGATCCAAGGATGACCAATAACTATGTTATAATGTAATTCAATGTCCATGATATGGCATAATGTATCATGGGGAATGGACCTAATAATGATTAGCAAATAAATAGTTCTATAAGATTCCATTTTAGCCTTATCGTAAGCCTTTATAATGATTGTCTCACATTGGATGTCCTTGGTGGTTTAACCCAGTCATTGTATCAACTTGATCAACACTATGTTCATCCCTGAACCATTATCTATAAGGACCTGCTTGATCTTATGATTTTTATAATGACCTCAATATACAATGGGTTATTATGGCTTGGATTGATGGAAAACATATCTCTTTGATCAAATATGATTTATCAGATCAAAGATAAATGTCCTACAAGCATCTAAAAATGATCAAGGTTGATATTTTTGGGAATAGTGGACTACTAAAAGAAGTCATTCAATATATTTATATGGACTTATGACATATGTAAAAGATATAAGATAGTAATTTACATAAGGGTTTTACTTAATTGGTCATGAATGTTATATGGTTTCTCAATGGAAGAATGAGAGGGTTTGGCCTTGACCGATATAGTGTTTAGCTTTGGGTCATAAGGTATAGTGTTTAGATTTGGTCTAGAATTAGAAGAAGGTAAAGAGCCTTAGAGAGTGACTCGTGAGCATCTAGTTGTGATTACATAATTTTTTTTGATGAAATATATCTATATATTAACTTAACATAAATATACAAATAATTCAAAAAAAAATATAGGTGGTATGAGAGCATGCCACATCACACTAGGAAAATCCTAGGATCAAATTAAAAAGCACCACCAACAACTAGGCAAAACCTAGGAATAAGTCACAAAGCCATAATAAAAGATAAATTTAAGCATAAAGAGTAAGCCTAGAAGGTAGAGGATCCATATCATCAAGACCCCAGCCCAAGCTTGGTAAGTCATTACCATCTAGAATAGGCTCCCAGCTAGTAGCCTGAGTAGTGTCCCTATAATCTTCTCCTTTTTATGTTTGAGTGGGTAAAATGGCTAGATAAAGCTTGGGTAACTTGTCCAGTACATCTGATCAACCTCTAGGTGGCACCACTAAGCATTTGGGCATAGAGGAAGAAGAGGAGGAGCATTCTAGCTATCCTACCTATCTAGGGAAGGAGGCAACATCTGCCACCCTTGTTACTTCCTTAGAGGGGTCATATATTTGTATGGGGTGCCTCTATGAGATAGGTGTCATGAATGACTATGATGATACCCACCATGAGGTGGTAGAGCAATTCTATACTCCAATATGGGTTCCCTGGGTGGAAATGGTATACCCTAAGCCATTATACAAGGAGCATCTCCCTAGTGAGAGAGGAGATCCTAAAGGTGCCCAAGCTCCATAGACACTTTATTATCTTAAACTTGAATATGAAAAAGAACATTAGAGATGATAGAAGACTTGCTTAAATTAGAGACATTACAATTAGTAGAAGCATTATTAAACATAGAATTATTTCTTTCTTTCTAAAGCTAGAAGATAATATCCACTTTGAAATTATTCCAAACTTGTGTGTATTTAAAGGGTGGCATGGGTTTATCTCTAAGGAGGATGTGTTTTCAAATAAATAATTCAAGATAGAAAGTCCTCAAGAGATCATGGATCCAAATCCAGACCCTTTGAGCTTTGGAATAGTATAAAAAAGATGAGTAAGCATCTCAAGGTGACCATAAAAAGGGAAAGTAGGAAGGGTAACTCCTAGTTGAATGAGTCTTCTGCTAACAGGTAAGCCTTGGTGTAGTATACAACAAGAAAAATGAGAAATATTAGGCTCCACACAAGCCCCCCAAATAGTATTGAAGTGGAATCTCCACATAGAAATAAATGAATGCATCCCCTAATAGACATTAAGTTTGTCCACCATGGGTAAATGGGTGGTGAGCTAGCCATAGCCAATATGAGGAGTGTAATTGCAAAATGGGGTCTCCACATACCACATCTAGTCCCTCCACCATGGATAAGTGGAGTGGATAAAGATTTTTTGGAGCATGGAGGGAGGCATGAAATTAATTATCTCATATTAGGATTCTTGGTATGCATTGGCTAATCAAAATTTGGCTTTCACCTCTTCCCAGGATAGCCAAGAGTGAGATCACCTGTAATAGATATCATGGATAATATGAATTCCCCTTCAAAAAATATTGAGAGATTTGATCCAAAGGATCTCTACTAGGGTCAATTCATTGATATTAAAAATAGGAGACCACTAGATTAAGTCGGTGTTAATAGATAATGCATTATGGAATATTGAAGCATTTTAGAGAAGCCATGGTTTAATCTTTTCCCATACCTTCCAGATGATTTTATCCATAACAAACTTATGATTTGGACAAGAGACATAATGAAAATCAAATTGGGTAAATTGAGTCCTTTCCAAGCTTTCTTGCCTTTAGGAAAACTTGAGGAGTTGTAGTGTCTTAACAACACCTTTCAATCTTCTTGGCCTGCACAATCCATTTGGCACATAAAGCAATTAATTTCTAGGATATTTCAATGAGCCCCATTCCTCTGGCATCCTATGTGAGGTATAAATATTCCTAGGCCACCCTATGGAATCCTTTACCTTGGGGTAATTGGCCCAAAGGAAATCTCTGAGTAATTTTTCCAACTTTTGGTAAGATTTCTTAGAAGGGACCCAACATGAAGAGTATTACACATGGGTGGTCACAATAATTTTTTATTAGATTTGAAATTTTATTACTAACAAAAGAGACTTGTTCACCTAGTATTCTAGCTTCTTATCAATTCTATCAACAACATATTGCCACAAAAAAGGTGGTGAAGTAACAAAATCAAAGGGGATTCCAAGAAATTTTAAGATTTTATCATGTTGGATCCACTTCCAACTATATTTATCAGCCCATGCTAGTAAATGGAGGTAATAATTGATGTAGAAATTATTTTTCTACCACTGGATGCTAGAACCAAAGGCCAAGAAAAAGGTGTTGAGACACTTCAAGGCATTATCCACATTAGACTCATCCTTAATGAGCATAAGGAAGGATTCATATGCAAAGTGACTATTAAGCAATTGCATATCTTATTTAAAGTTTACTACATTTGAAGGGAGATAAATTCCCTTAACAAGGACCCTAGACTAGGATTTTATAAGAAGATATCCAAATCCCTTAACTACAAGCACATACATTGTGGGAACTAGTTGGCACCCTTGAGGAATGAAGAAGAACAAGCCAAAATGCTTAGAGGTGACTCCATTAATGAAAAATATGGTTGAGGCATCTACAAAAAGCATCTAAATGGTTTGGATGAAGATGGGCCCAAAGCCTAGTGCTCAAAGCATGGCTAGTATGAATGGCCATTCAATGCAATCATAAGCTTTTTCAAAGTCAATTTTAATGAGCATAGCTTGTTGCTTAAACCTTCTAGCCTAGTCCATTCCTTCCCAAACTTCTATAATGTTATCCAAGAAATAAAATATTTTGATGAAACCTATTTGTTTAGGGTGCATGATGAGAGGTAGCATATTACACAACCAAATTGTTAGACCCTTGACAATGATTTTATAGGAGACATTTAGGAGGGTGACAGGTTATCAATTGTAGATCAACTCAGGATCTCCCTACTTAGGTATGAATTTAATATTTACTTTATTAATATTTTTACCCAGTGAATCCAAGTGAAATGCTTCTTGATAAACCTTATGCAAGTCATTGCCCATAATGTCCCAAAGGGTTTTATATAATTCATAGGGGAAGCCATCAATACTAGGAACTTTTTCATTAGCCATATGAGACATTGCCTCATGAAAATTATCAATAGTGAGGGGCCTATTGCAAACCACCTACTAGGTTGGAGTAGGTTTACATGGCACCACTATGAGACATTAATGAAGGGAAAATTCATGCTCAATCAAAGACACTTGAGATTTGAACACTTATTGATAATATAAGATAAAGGCTTGAATAATATGTAAGTTTCTATGAGTTTGTTGTTATCCTTAGAGATGACTTGTATTTACTACTCTGATTTCTTAGCTTGCAGCATTTGGAAGAATTCATTTGAAGCTTTGTCCCCTATCTTGAGCCAATGAATCCTTACTTTAACTTGGGCTCCCCAGGAATTTTATTTGTCTATAATCTGAACATGATGCCATAAGGAAGATACTCTGACCTGTAATATCTCATTAAAGGGATCCTTTTCTAGGGCCAAAGCCATGTGGCTCAGCTTTAAGGAAGTAGAAAAGTAGTGTCTCCAATATTTATCAATATGGTAGCCATAGATAAGCAAAAAGTGAGAGGTCCTTCTGATGGCATCATCCCACTAAATAATCAAACTAGATTCTTTGGAAGGATTTGGATCCAAATTCTAAACTCTCCTAATGTGCACCACTATGAGCCCATATTTGAGAAAAGAAGTGTTAAAGAAAAATTATGTTTTATATAATTTGGGTTTCATAAACTACCATATCACTTTGAACCAAATACGAGAGTGGTCAAAAATCCCAAAATATGGTAGTGCCTACACTAGAGGGGAAAAACTATTATCAAAGGATAAGTATGATTGGGTGGAAATCATTGCCCTATCTAGGCTCTTCAAAATCTGAGTATGGCCTTCCCACAGATTACTCTAGGTGTACCAAACTCCATATGTAGGCTAGTGGGTTAAATTAGGGTCATAAAAGCCCCATTTAGTGTACATGTAAAACCATGCCTCCCTTTTTCCCACTTCCCACCTCATAGGTTAGTGGCCCACTTTGTCCTCGAGAGATGCTACTACATTAAAGTCTCCATGTAAGACCCAATGGGCATTGAAAATATCATCTGCTATCCACCACCATAAATGGGTATACTCTAAGGCATCATTGAAAGCATAAATGTTATTAAAACTAAAGGAACGTCTTTCAATTTTGAGTTGGCATGGATTCATTATAATTAGAGGAAGAGGATGGAGGTCTAGAGATAGTAACCTATGGAAATTAAGTTGTAATGAAATTACTTGAATCTGGGGTAGTGTTACCTAAGGAAGAGGGTATTAACCCTATAGTAGGGGGTCTAATACTTCATAAGTATTACATGTTTCATAGTTTAATAGTGATGCTAGTAATGTGATTTGAAAAAACACATCCCATGGTGTTATTATAATCATAAGGCATATTTTTATAACCTAGGTTTTTAGTTTGGGCGTTATGATCCTAATTATGATTATGTTGATTAGGCTTCTAACCTTGATTTTGTTAATGTTGGCCTTGAACTTAACCATAGTTATTCCTTTGTTTCACTTGATCATGTTTGTAAATGGTTTTTTATATATGCCAATGTCCTAATTTGTGTTCTGTGTTGTTTGCTTTACTTTAATTTCACCACTTTTGATCAAGTCCTCAATAAGATTTCCTAGTTTTATGCATCAGTAAAAGGCATGACTAATAACACAATTAAAATGACAAAACTCATCTTTCAAATACCAATCAGGTTTGGGTTGATATTATGGGAATGACTTTGGTATAGGCCACACAATCAAATTGGCCACTACTAGCTTCTAGAACACTACCTCAATAGTCTCTCCTAGTTTTTTGAATACTCTATAATTATTAAATGCCCTTTGTGGAGGAGCTCATTATAAAATGTTTGATGGATTGGGTGGTGTTATTTATAAATTTGGATCTAATGGATTCTTAATTATTTGTACATGCCTATATTATGTTACTCTATTTCCCATCATGTTTTTGTTCTTGCTAAAAACTTTTGTTTTCTCTAAGTAGTAGTTTGAATAGGTGGTTGGGTCTGAATAGATGTTTGACCCTATGAATAAATCTTTACAATGCCCTTGGTAATGAGCACTTTCTCAATTTTCACACCTTTGTAATTTATCTCCTCAAATGTGTTGGTATAAATGAGTCTCAAATTATGAGCCACCTCAGGGTATAGGTTTTGTGCAAAAATATAGGCCAAGTATTTATCTGACAAGTTGTGTTAAAAGCATTCAACTAATGCTCTCCACCACTGTAAGTATGATACAAATATTTTCCCATTCATTTATTTTACATTACATAATTCAACCACTATTAAATAATTCTTGATGTTTTAATATAAATGGTTGATAAATTCTTTGATAAATCATTCTAGTCTATCACCAATCCCTTAGGCAATTTAAGGAGCTAATCTAGAGCTTGTCCATCCAAACTATATGGGAATAAGTGAAGTAGATAAACACTACTATAATATACCTTTTATCAAAGTAAAAAAAAATGGATATGCTCTCTAGGGTCACCCTTCCCTTTGTATTTATCAAATTTGGGATCCTCAAAATGAGGTGGAAAGGGGATTGAATAATGCTTAAATCAAACAGATATGGGAATGTCTCGTCAAACTTATATTTATTGATTATACATCCCATATCAAGCCTGGAATATATCTCCTTCATTTAATTCCACTCCTGCATGTTTGGTGGATTGGTTTGGTGGAATATAATTTTGTTCGGATGGAATGTGCCCTTGGGTGGTCTTGGTAGGGATATGAACCCTATGTCTAGTAGTTTGGTTTGGGCTTACTCTTTGATTTGAGTAAGTTTGTCATTGATTCCTAGGTGGTTGATATGAAGTCCTAATAATTTATCATTGTGTACTATATGAATACTATAGGTTTTAGGGCATCATTTATCAGTTCATCAAAGTATGTGTTGGTATAGTTGAACTACTAAAGTGTTTTACACAATAGCCCAAATCTATGATGCGTCTTTCATTCCTTATAGTTGTGAAGGGGTGAGAGTCTCCTTATGGTTAAAAAAAGTATGCTCCATGTTAGGTGAAATGTGTTGTGAAACATCTAATGGTTTATTTTATTTAGGAGCAACTCCAGTATTTATCATAGATGTAGGATTAACTTGGGTATGTTATGTTTGGTTGATTATATGTTCTTGATCTTTATAAGTATTTTTATCAATTGAAGTCATAACTAACGAGGATGTTAGGTTTATGACAAGATAGTTTGTGTATTGTTGACTAATTTTTTTAATCTTGGTAGCAAGTTCTTGATCATTTGGAGTAGGCTCTATAATTTGTTACTTTCCCTTACTATAAGAAGCAATGTTGGAATTTGAAACATGAGTTATAGGTTTCTATTGATTTTTCTCATCTACTCAGACAAGTGTGTGAAATTTTTCTATTAGAAAATATGGTGGAAATCTTACTCCTGATTTTATCAACCTTAAAAGGGATTCACCTTTGTCTTCTAAAGGTTGGTTTTCATAATTACCCTATTTATATCAAAATATTGTTGGAATATCATCAAACATAATAGAGTGTTCTTCTCAATCATAAAAATGTTCTTCATCATAACTAGGGCCATAACAGGCCCCACTATGATTATACCTTTGTTTCATGCTTTAAGATGATTTTTATGCATTCGTTAAGATGTGGAATGTGGTTTAAAAATGTTTAAAAGGTGTTTTAGACTCTTAAATTAAAAAAAAAGACAAGGAAAAGTGAGACTATAATAAAATAAAATGGCACAATGCCACACAATTAAAAGAAAGATGTTACAAAATTACTCAACCTTATTTGGTTGAAATCATCAATTAGAAAAAGGTAAAATAATCTTTGGAACTTAGGGTACAAGTTAGGAAACAAAAATCTAAGTTAAAAGTATGTTAATATCATAAAATTCTAAGCACAAATGTGGTGAGTTGTGTCTACATAATCTAGAAGAAGATTTTTCTAATCAATAAGAATAAAATGTTGGATAAGAAGCTCAAGATGTGAATTAACACAAGAACTACTAAACATAAAGCCAAAACTAAATGGGTAGCATAATGGCACCACATGAAAAAGAAGGTAGAATGGTCCAAGAACTTAGAGCATGTGTGAATGCAAGATAATATAAGTCTAAAATAAGAATGGAATGAGACAAGACTCTAGATGAAATGTCCTTCAGTCCCAACAAAAAATCTCATCCAAATTACTCAAACTAAGAGGAAAGGTAAAAGCAATAGCATTTGGATTAGAACTTAGAAATATGAGATTTTGAATTTGGATAAAAAAAGACTTCTAGATTTTTAAAGTGATGAATGGTTATAGACTCAAAAAAAGAATTGTAACAATGATTTTTTGGAAATACAAACACAATGATGTGATTTGATTTTTGAACAAGGTAAAAAGTGATTTAAATTTGACCAGTGTAATGCCTCTTTGTTCAAAAGAAATGGGTGTACAATAAATGTTTGTTTTTTGGTGTATTTTTAGTTCACGGATATTTTTTAGACTCAAATACTATGTAAATAAACAAGAATAAGAAAAAGACACCAAAGGTATGTACTATCCTAGTAACCTGATAAGGTGGCTTCATATGTTTAAATTCCATCTATACACTCCTTCTTAAGGTGGAATAAATTGTAAATCTAATAAAATTAGATGCATGTGAAAAGTAGGGTTTTTAGGACCCCCCCCCCCCCCGCTTCTCTCAAGAGATCATATGGTGACCTGGAACTTTGGGCTACTCACCCTACACCAATAATACTTAGTGACAACTGGGGTTGTTCTGAAAAACTATCAATTTTTGTACATTCTAAATGGCTTCATATGTGTGATTTACAATAGGGTGAAACATGTAATTTGGATATGTATTAACTATCTTGTTATAAGAAGGCTTGTCTTTTTCAAAACCACTACATCTGTCAATTGATCAGTGTAGTGTAATGTCTGAGTTAAACCTACATTCTGAGGGAATCTCTTACTAACAATGCTTGTTTAACCACTCAAACAAGCATCCCAAAAATTCAACCTTGATTTATATATCCCTACCATGGAGTGGGGTTGAAATGATGCTCAGAGATGAATTCTTGAGTTAATGTTTCCCTAGAGAATCCATGGGGAGGCTATGAACTCCCACCCACAAGCCAAGATGCAAGAAAATAAAAATCGTAGGACTTTAGAGTTATTTTGGGATCACCCAAATCATTCATATTTTGGGGAGGGACTTAGAAAATTTCTTTCCATGATTTGAAAAAGTGACAAAAATTGATAAGTGAAGCATTTTTTTATCACCCAAGTTACCTAAAGGGGATGGAGTGAGAGCATACACATTACACTTATTTTGAAAAATAAACATACAATAACAATAAAAAAGTAAAAGATCTTATGAGCACTTAACTAAAGTTTGAGTTTGTTTTATAATTCCAAAATGAGTTGTGAAGTGAAATTTAATTTTGATTGTTTGTAAAATTGAAACTAAGTGTCTTAGCACCTGCAAAATAGAGTTTTAAAAGTTAAAACAAGGGTGTATAATTGTCAAATAAGTTTGTAACTTGCTATTTTTTCTCTCTAGTTTTTGACACAAGTCAACTATACCATTCTGTAAAGCATTTTTTACATTCCATAGTAAATTTTTTTTCATCATCAAGATGATTCTACTAAAAGATAAAGATAGAAAATATAGATTTTTATGATTCTTCCAATTACAGGGTGATATCATTGATTAGCAAGGCATTTACACTAATGTGTAGGGTTATCCTACTAAAATGTTAAAAATGAGAGAAAATAAAACAAATATAGTAGTTACCTACAAGTTCTAGTCCAATATGATCCCATTATTTTATTGGTAAACCCGTAATTCCACAAGTTGAACCCCCAAATCTCCAGGTTGATTTTGCCATTCTCTTTAAAATATAAAAATAAAGATAGAAAATAGAAAACTCAAAATTACCATTCACATGATCAATTTCATTATTTCTTAGGTCAATTACACCAATCCACAGGGCATTTTTGTTGATGTTCAGGGTGATTTCATCATTTTATAGGTCAAATTTAATGACTCGTTTAAACATCATAAAAACATAAAATGAGAGAAAAATAAGTGCAAAACAACCTCAAAAGTGGGTTTGAATGCAAAATTAGAAAGATCAAGATATGTTTGAGATGCATGGTCCCACCATGCATGCCAAAATGTAGAGTAGGATTATGAGACAAGGTTAGATCATGTGTTAGTCAAGAAATCTCTAAAATAAGCATAAAGACAACTTATTAAACCCACTCCCTCAAAGGGAATTGTTAGTGACTTCAAGTATCTAATTAAGAAAGGAATACAATCAAACCTTCAAAGTATCTATTCTCCCTCACAAACAGCCAAAAAACATTCTTTTCCTTAGATTTGGTGCTCTAAGTCTTTGTCAATGAAGATTATCATGAGCCTATATCATCTCTTAGTGCACCAATGGCTTACACTCACAAGATTTGTCAATTTTTTTGAATAAGTGAAGCTTTTCTATAGCAATTTCTGAATAGTAAGTTTGTATAACTGAAGCTTAAAAATGGTGGCTTTGGCTCACTTATTTATAACTTTTTGAAAAGGTTCAGGATCAGCCATAACCATCCATCTTGAGATCAAGGTATGTGGCCATGAACTGATTCAATTTTGGAGGGATAAGCCATAAATATTCCCATTAATATTTGGAATAATGGGGCATTAATGAGGCATGGGAGGGCTTAGTTATGTTATTTATCCCATTAATGGTTTATGGATGCCACCCTATTAATGATGTTATGGGATGATGTATAATTAAATTATGAATTTATATTATTTATATTTTAAACAACTTTTATGGTATTTTTACTTAAGCTCCTCATTTAGTTTATTTTGCTTAAGTGGATTTGATTAATTTTCTACAATTCTTTGGAAATCTATTGCATGCTTAATCAACTTGGTCAAAAATGTCATTTTACTGAGTTGTAAATTGACTAGAGTATAATTAGAAAAAGGTGTTGGTTGCATATGGGATAATACCCTAATTAGAGTATTATGGACATGAAATAACACATGCATGTGATGTGTGCTACCAAATTATAAGAATTTAGTGGTCTAAGACATCATTTTGTGTGGTCTTAATTTGACTCAAACTGATTTAAGAGAAGATAATAATCACATAGAATGCAATACCCAATTTAAGGATATATGAGCAAGAATTAGCACCTATACATGATAAATATGAGCATTTTAGAGCATTTTAGTGATTTTGGTCTAGATTGTTCACTGCTATAGAATATTGTTTAGATTTATAATTTCATCACAATAGTGATAGGAATTGGATGTATACACATGTAAATTCATATAATACTACCCTAAGGCTTCTAAATTTTGAACACGAGGATGAAGTTTGTAGACTCACTTTGATTGATTTAGACTATGAATGGTTCCTTAATCTCTCTGGAAGCTCTATCATGTGGTGGGATCAATTTAGTAGTACCTTTCTAGTTTAGTTCAAGTAAGTCATTGACTTTAGTGTCCTCTATTGATATTTTTCATGTATTAAGAGGGAACCAAATGAGGTCATCAAGAATTTCAATTATAGGTTCCAAAGAATGTATAAATGGGTTTATATGTTTTATCAACTCAATGCTCAATGAGTGTTTGAAATGTATAAGAAATCCCTAGACTCCTAGATTGCCATGTTCTTGAGACAATATCCCTTGATTATATAACTACCCCTAGATTATGTTGAATCCATAAAAATGGATAGACAACTCAACCCCCAAGTTTATATGATGGCTCCCATCCTTAATTCATTATCAAACATGCCATCCTTTAATTCCATCCTTAATGCAAATTAGAACTTGCTTCTATCTCAACCATTGCCCATAACTAATCATATTCCATTGAGGCACATCATGCCAAACCAAGCCTTGGTTTTTCTTAATCTAATGAATAGTGAGGTAGTTCACCACTTGTAACTCCAAATGATGTTGGCATCCACTAAAAATATTTAAAGCATACCCCAAAAGATTACCAATAATGAGTTGGATGTTATCTAATATATGGTGAAAAGGTTGAATAATGACTTCTTGTGCTTCCAAAAATAAATGAGAAATTCTAATGTTGAGAACTCCAATAAGAACTTCACCTATCAAAGGAAAAATAGATCTTATAACCACCAATAATCACCCAAGGTCATTACCTAACAAGCAACCATATATTAACATCTACAAGATAGCCCCTTCAAACTGGTGTCAGTTGCACAACATATCACAACATGAGGAACTCAATTAAATAAAATTTTGTAGCACCTTTGAGTAAATGGAATAATTTGAGGTGGTACTAAACTACCCAAAAGTCTCTAACACTACTAAACCTACAATCACTATGATGGTATTAGAGACTATAAATTTGCCTAGTCAAGAATAAAATGGGTCATATCAAAGTACTAGTGAGTTCTATAGATTTCAATAGTTCTAAAGGAGAAATTATTCCCTTAGTAACTAGACACCAAAACAACCCCCTACCACCTCAACTACTCCAAATATTGGTGCCACCCCTCTTGATCATGGATCTAGGAATGACCCACCACCTCTAAGACCTAATGAGTCAAATAATTATATAGAGACCCAAAAAATTTAGAATAAGGTAGGGTATAACATATTAGAGGACATGAAGAAAATAAAATCCAACATCACACTTCACAAACTCACCTAGATTACTAAACAATGAGACCTTCTATTGAAGTTTCTTGAAGAGAATCCAACCCAACTGAAACAAAAGGCTACCCAAACTAATGTGCTCATCCAAAAGAACAAATATGAAGTTCCCCACATTCTTCTCACTATAATACTTTTTGGGAAGAATTTTTAAATTTTCTTGGTAGACTTGGGAGCTTTAGCCAATGTGATGCCTATTAGAATTTATGATAAACTAGGGTTAGTCCCTATCAAACTATACAATGTAGTGGTCCAGCTAGATAAATCAAATGTTAAGGTATTTGGTGAGATTATAAATCTCCATATGAATTTATAATCCAAACCCAAGATCCAAAAGTTCATAGACATCTAGGTGGTAGAAATTCATGAAGCTTACATAATGTTTCTTAGTAGGGATTGCTCTAAAGCCTTAAATGGGTGCATGGCTACCAAATTTTATCATATGTGGCTACCTTGAGGAATCATGGCCAATAATATCATAGTAAACAAATAAATTAGGATGAAACACATGATCACAGAATAGAGTGTCATGAATTAAAATGTAAACTTAGTATCCTCAGACCTAGGAGTCTACACCCTGTCTATAGAACTAACTAAGCATAAAGTTGGCAATGATCCTAAGATGTTAGGTTTGTGGCCCTTAATCTTTTATGGGGCCTATAATCACATAAAAGTGTTATTTTACTAATAATAGTGCTACTTGAGACTAATTATCCCTAACTTATCCCTATACCTAACTTAGATCCTATTATCACACTTATCCAGCCTTCATCTAGGTGATAGGCATCCCTAGTCATCCCTAAAGTAGTCCTAACCCTCATTTATTGATATTAGCCCTTAGTGAATAGTGTTATTCCACTTGGACACTACCACCATAATAAGGACACTAGAACCACATGGTGTTAGTGTCCCAATAATAGCACTAATGTCTTTTCCCTCTCTTTTTCATAAATGGATATCTTTTCAAATCTAAAACCTCCAAATGTCAGCCTAGACCTATGTTATCACCCACAAAACCATTATAATAGTATATATACATGAATTTTATCCCTCTAACCACTATATAAAAATCATATGAAAAATGCACATTCAAACTAAAAATAAGTTGTGCATAATTAAGGTTATCAATCCTTATTTTGAGTTACTTCTACATACTACCATCTACAATAATTCTAAACTTAGATTACCTAGATTTCTAGTCTTAAACATATTAAAATCACTTAAGACCACTTTTATACTAGATTCACTTGCATGATAATGATCACTTAGGTGGGTAGAACTACATTAGGCTTGATCCTTTCTTAGAGTATTGGTATGTAGACAACTCTCATCACAATAGGGTGTTAAGGATGTCCAACCTACCCCAATAATAGACACACTTGTTAGATTATATCAGTTGTATGTCTTAAAAACATGAATGATTAAGGTTTAATCACAAAATTAGTCATAACATGCAATATATAGGGTTTCAAGACTCATGCGTGAAAGAATAAACCTCAAATATCTAGTCACAAGTACACCCAAAATTTTAGGATAGTCTTACATAGATGTCACTACCACCAATATAAGGACAATATCACCACATTTATACTAATGGAAATATTATCTAATTAGGGTGCTACTCTCTAGGATGGTTTCTAACATTGGGATCTTGTTTATGCCACTTAGACCAAATTCTACCTTAGTTTTGAGCCTCCAAATCATTTGTTTCAGTTAGTTTCCATCTATGTTCTTACTTGCACTATTTATTACTATTTTTAGAAAGGTCAAAGTTAGTCAATTATATAAAAAATTAGTGGTTTTATTTATTTCATATTATTACCTTGATTTAATATACTCAATCCTTTAACAACATAGGATTTACAAACATTAAGTCTTAAAAGGTTAAAACATTTGATGAACCTGACTTACTTTGAATATTGCACAAACCCTAACCCTATATAACCCTATGGTTTATGTTTACATCCTTATAAGACCCACACTCATATTTTAGATCCATATATCTTCTAATTTTTCTTTGATATAATCATGATAATCATGACAAAATAAGTTTATCTCTTTTTGTTGCAAAGTTTAATTCTTTCATTTACATGCTTGTTTCCTCTAATTCAGAATGAACTCAAAAAAGACATAAAAACATATAGATGATGATTTATATCAATTTATTTCATATTTAATTATATCTCTGGAATTTTATTTTTCCCTTATGAAAATTTCCATTAAGAAACAAACCCTTACATGCATAGAAGATTTAATACATATGCTAACAACTATGTTTCAAGTTTTAATGTCATATCTTATGAACATGAAAGAATACCCTTATCCTCCTCATCTCCATGAGGGTGATAGATACTTTCCATATAAATAGTTCCATGATATCTCTCCTCCATGATATAAATTATCCTATACTATTGTTACTCATACCCATATTCAGCTTATTTACACCTCTCCCCTACAAGGTGTGTGCCTACATGTTCAATCATAAGTAACTATTATTTACACTTGTGAGACTCTAGGGGTTAAAATTATAAATATGAACAAGATAATATAATATATACATAATCAAAATTAGTTATTAATTGAAAAGTCCACATTATTGGCAAATCACATTACATGTACACAATCTTCAAAATATGCTAGTGTAAACTATGTATAGGTATCTACACCTAACAAAGTTGTGCCAAGCACTCTTTCATATCCAAATCATAAAGTAAAACATAATTCATATATTATAAGTGATTCAAAAATATTACAAGGGTAAAATAATATCTCCAATGAAATATTAAGGGAAATGATTAAAGATAAATTGATAAACCTACCTCTTTTATACCTAGTGAGGAGATCCATATATTATTGTGTATATCATAGAATTCATGGGCACCACACCATTTAAAGTTTATAAATTAAAATTATAATACAATAGATAATGGATAAATATGACTCAAATAATGATACATCATCTAACAACATACAATGACACATTTATAAATTCAAAGAGTTAAATTTAGAAACAATACAAAAGTGGTTACCAAAGCATAACTCATGACAACAAAAGGTTTACAAAGCACAATTAGAGAAAGAAATATTAAAATAATAATAGGTAAAGTAAGTAATAAATATAAATATACATCTCCAAAATGAGGCTCAACTTTAAAACTGGTATGGGTTTGGTCAAAAATATCTACAACAATTTGATTATCATGGTCAAGGTTTGGGCAAGCAGGCCCAAGACATCACTACTCCTATTCTAGTAGTTGATAATGTTGGCCAACAATATTTGGGATATATTGAACATCCTAAGGTAAATCATTTATATATATAGTTTATCAAAGCAAAAAAACATATACATAGGAAATGTTATAAAAAGAGTAAGAACTTCAATAGCAAATTCAAAATCATTCTAAGTCAACAACCATTCCCATAAGAGTCTTTCTGACAAAATAGCCTCCACATAACCATATGATTACAATAACCATATTTTTAAAGGGTAAAATCATAATTAATATTCCATATCAAAATTCAAAAAGGTCAACTCCATAGTATGAGGTAATTCCATCTAGAATTCTAGGTTATTATGGTTATTATGATTTTAATGATGAAAAATATACATATTTATACTGCAACACCATTCAACTATATCATATCAATCACATTGCATGAGAGATTACCATTATTATATTTGGCATAGGTCACATTGATAGTGAGTCTCCCCTGAGACTCATTGGTTAGTATTGTTCTTCCCTTCTTTTACATACTCGTATATAATTAAATTTTCATGTTGCTTGTACATAGCTTATGTCTAGAAAATACAAAAACAATATAATATTTCAAAAACATAAAAAAATTCAAATACTTACTCTAAAAACATAAAATTATAGATTTTATGCATTGACATGTTTAAATTTCTTATATTTTCTAGACAATACATAAGATATCTATCTTAGTATAGTCAATTTTATCATACATATATGTTTCACTTATTCTTGTTAAGTTCTTGAAGTTTACTTATAGGACTCAGGTTCACTACCTCAATCCATATTTTTTATTATCTACCCATTAGGAGAATCTACATAGATATATGGATTCCTAATTTGACACATCCACCCACTTGAGGGTACCCTATACATAGTCTTGATTACCAAGTTCTATCTTTCTATACTCTATATCACAAATTTAACATTTTTATATCTTGATATTGATCATTCTACACTTACATAAATTTTTTTCTAGCTACTACTACTTGAGACTCAATATATGTATATCTTGGATCTTACATAGATTTATATTATAGATTCATGCATACTTTCATTTCCATCTTACCTAGTTTAGACTTGAATGTATCTCTATGATTTTTCTATTTGATGGCATTTGAATATGTCATTATGTTTTGGCTCTATGTCACTTCTATTTCATATTATGTATGCTTTTGGACATGTTCCCATGTCCTTGTGTGTGCCTTCTTGATTATGTATGCAGACATTTGAACATGTCCTTATATTTGGCTCTAAGCCAACTTGTTTTTTATTTGTGTAGTATTTTGAACATGTCATTTTATGTCTTATTTCTCAAATTTAGTGACATGTTCCCATGTCCCTTGTATTGTGGCCCCTTGGTCTACTTTGCATGCCTCATGTGTGTTGTATGTATGATTTCTTATATGCATCATTTCCATGTCACTTATCTCTTACTTATTACACACTATAGTTTTAGATGTCATGAGGGACCTCATGCACCTCCCCTTCCTAATTCGGTGCCTTGATAGACATCATGCCCTATCCCTTTATGTATCTACCTAGTTTTTACTCAGATTTATTGTTACATTCATTTTTATATCTATCTTGACACCCTTGTGAATGTTATATATGACATACATTGCACATTTCAAACTTATTCTTAGATTATCTTAAATTTTGATGTTATGTATGCACATTATATTGGATTATTATGTAGTTAACATATATTCTCTGACTAACACACATATTTTAGATATTTTTATTTTGAGAACAATTCTTACACAATTTCAACAACTACCCTCAAAATAGGGGGCATTCACAAAGGTTTTTCATAGATATCAGGGTCCTATAATACACTCAGTACATTTTCATCACATAGGCTTAGATTATAGAAATTGGACTCATATTAACATAGTGGAAAAATGGTGACACATGGATTAGTACATTTATATAAAAATTAGATCGAAAGGACACTAGCACCCAAATTGGGACACTGACACCACATATCCAATAATGGTACTACTATCTATTGGGGATCAACCAACAATAGATTACACTTATGAAAGCAATAAACATAGAATTAAATCAGATAGACAAGTAACTAGAATGAGATAATAGCAAGAACAAGAGATACAAGAAACCACCCTAAAAACTTGTATTAACAAACTCTTTACAAAAGGAATACAATTGAAGAAACTTCTTTCTTCCACACCTCTCCTAGATGTATAGATCTCTCACTAGATCTCTACCCCTCAAGAGCTCTCTCTCTCAAGAACAGTCAACTCCAACAAGCCTGGATTGATTCAATTCTGTACTGTTCTTCAACATACCAATTCTACTACTACAACAATAAGCTAAGAAGATCTAATTCTACATATAGAATTAGGAGACTTGAGCATGCACTTACAACAAACAATTAAGCCTCTTAAACAAGGGCTCTAAAAATAATATTACTAATAATAGAGACATGAGCTTAAGACTACAACTTAAACTCATCATGCAAACACTCACTTCTGTCCTCAGAAATAACATTCTGGATGTGCAGGTAACCGATGCCAGTTCCTGCCTGCTTGCCTATGACCGCCATCGACTGACCCACTGCCAACATCGGCGTCTCTGCAACTGCACCTGACCGACGTCGGTCACTCCTGACTGACACTGGCGACTGTGTAGACCCAAACCTGTTAAAGTGTGCTCCTTGGTGAAGCTTTTAGCTCCACACCCTAACAATCTCCCACTTGGAGATAAACAGCTGCACCAGTACCTGTACAACAATATCTAGTAGCTCTTCCATCTTCAACTCAATCATGAAGACCAACAGAAGTTGAATGAAGATTCAACTTCTCCTTTGTAATCGGCTTGGTTAACATATCAGCAGGATTCTTATCTGTATGGATCTTCTCCAGCTTCAACTCACCATCTTCCAATACCTACCGTATGAAGTGGTACCTTAGCTGTATGTGCTTTATTCTTGAATGAAAGACTGAGTTCTTAGCCAAATGGATTGCACTCTGACTGTCACTGTATAATATACAACTCTCATGCTCCCTACCAAGCTCATCCATGAACTGTGTCATCCATATCATCTCTTTGCTAGCCTCTGTGGCTGTAATATACTCTGCTTCTGTAGTTGACAAGGCAACAACCTTCTGCAACTTAGATATCTAGTTAACCACCATTCCACCTATAGTGAAAACATAACCTATAGTGCTCCTCCTGCCATACAAATCACCTGCCATATCTGAATCTACATAACCATGTAGAGAAGTATCTGAACCTCCATAGCACAAGTGCCTACTGCTGGTTCCTCTCAGATATCTAAGGATCCACTAAACTACTTTCCAATGTTCCTTACCTGGATTGGCCATATACTTACTTACCACTCCCACTGCTTGGGTAATATCCAGTCTAGTACACACCATTGCATACATCAAACTCCCTACTATGGAAGAATATGGAACTTTACTCACGTACTCTACCTCATCATATGAATTGGGACATTGTTCTTTACTCAACTTAAAATGTCCAGCCAAAGGTGTGCTTACCGGTTTAGCATCCTGCATATTGAACCGTTTCAACACCTTGTCCACATAATCTTCTTGAGACAATATCAACCTGTGATTTTTCCTGTCTCTCTTAATGCTCATGCCAAGGATTTTCTTTGCTGCTCCCAAATCCTTCATAGAAAACATTTGAGCTAATTTCACCTTAAGCTCAGAGATATCCTGCATGTTTGATCCTGCAACTAGCATATCATCTACATACAACAATAGAATAATATATCTACCGTTATCAAATCTCTTGAAATACACACAATGGTTAGATTGACACCTACTATAGCCATGCTCAGTCATAAACCTGTCAAATTTCAAATACCATTGCCTAGGAGCTTGCTTGAGGCCATACAAGGTTTTCTTCAATCTGCACACAAACTTCTCCTTACCCTTGAACTCAAAACCTTCCGACTGTTCCATATAAATTTCCTCATCCAAATCTCCATGAAGAAACGCTGTCTTAACATCTAGCTTCTCAAGATGCAAATCCTCAAAAGCAACCAAAGAAAATACAACCCTTATAGAAGTCATTTTAACAACAGGGGAAAAAATCTCACCAAAGTCAATACCTAGCTTTTGTGCAAATCCTTTTACCACTAATCTGGCCTTATATCTCATCTGTCCATTCTCACCTTCTTTCAACCTGTAGGTCCATTTGTTCTTCAGTGTCCTCTTACCAACTGGCAACTCAACCAAATCCCATGTTTGGTTCTCTCTTAAGGACTCCATCTCCTCAACCATGCCACACTCCCACTGACTCTTGGACTCCACCTGTATTGCTTCTTCAAAACTCTCTGGTTCTCCACCATCAGTTAGCAATAAGTAAAATAAAGAAGGAGAATATCTAATTGGAGGCTTACTCACCCTTTTTGACCTCCTGATGGGTGTCTGAGACTCATTCACAACATGCTGTCCACCCAAGTTCTCTGATAGTGACCGACCTCGGTCACCTCCAGACTTGTTACTGGCCAACATCGATTCTTCTTGACCGACATCGGTGCCTGTCCTGCTGATGTCAGTCTCTGTATGGCCGGCACTGGTCTCTGTCCTGCCGATGCCAGTTCCTACCCTACCGATGTCGGTCTCTATGTTTTCTTGTAAGTGATTATTTATTTTTCCCGCAAGCTCATATTGGACCTTCACCTCATCCAATTCACCATTGCTCTGCTTAGATTGATTCAGCTTCCTTAGCTGATCACAATACATCACTCTTTCATTGAAAACAACATCATGGCTCCTAATTACCTTGTTAGTTTCTAGATTCCACAATCTGTAACCAAAATCATCTGAGCCATAGCCAATAAACATGCACCTCATAGACTTAGCATCAAGCTTCTTTCTATTTTCTTTATCTATGTGCACAAAGGCTTCACAACCAAAAACTTTGAGATATGAGAGATCTACCTTTTTACCTGTCCATGCCTCTTCTAGAATTCCACCATCCAGAGCTGTAGAGGGTCCTCTGTTAATTAGGTACACTATAGTGTCAACAGCTTGTACCCAAAATTGTAAGGGCAAACCAACATGCAATCTCATACACCTTGCACGCTCCATTATTGTTCTGTTCATCCTTTCAACAATTCCATTCTACTGAGGTGTCCTTGGAACCATCCTTTGCCTATGGATTCCATGCATATAACAATAATCTCTGAACTTATAACTGCAGAACTCACCGCCATTGTCAGATCTCAGGCACTTCAATCTTTTACCTGTTTCATTCTCAACCATGGCTTTCCAAATCTTAAAGGTCTCAAATACATCAGATTTTCACCTAATACAATAGATCCATACCTTCCTTGTAGCATCATATATGAAAGATACATAGTATTGTTATCCTCCAATGGAAGCAACCTGAGCTGGTCCTCACACGTCTGTGTGAACAAGCTGTAACTTATGCCTCTTCTTAGTAGACCCAATCTTGAGAAAACTAACCCTTTTCTGTTTTCCAAATACACAGTGCTCACAAAACTCTAGATCTATACCTTTTAAATCTAAAAGCATACCTTTGGACTTAAGAATTGACATCCCCTTCTCACTCATGTGGCCAAGCCTTGAGTGCCACAATTTAGCATCCACATCTGAAGTAGATAATACAGAATTAGATTTGTTAGTAACACAATTACACAAATAGAGAGTACCTTGTCTCTTACCTCTGGCCATAACAAGTGCACCCTTGGTCACCTTCCAAGATTCTGCTGTGAGAGTTACTGTACAACCCTCATCCCCTAACTTTCCTACAAAAATTAAATTTCTCTTCAAGCTAGGAACATGCATCACATCTCTCAACACTGATGTGTTGTTGTTCTGCATCTTCAGCTGCACTTTACCTTTGCCAATTATTTTACAGGGCTCATCATCCCCTAGATACACTATTCCAAAATCTCCATGGATATAGTCACTAAAATATTTCCTGTTAGGGGTAGCATGAAAAGATTCTATATTATTATGCAAAGAGAAAATTAAAGCATCTTATGCAATACCTGCAACCTTGGCTTCTTCCTTTCCTTCATGCTGATTGTCGTCCTTAGGCTTTGACCAACAATCTCTGCTTATGTGCCCAATCTTTCCACAATTCCAACATTGTGGCTTCCTACCATTCCTGGATTTGGATCTTCCTCTCACCTTAGACTTAGATCTTGATCTCCTCTTGCTCTTATCTTTCTACCTCCCCCTGCTCTCAAAACTTAAAGCATTCTCAGATGTCTCTTCTGTGCTTTTCCTACGTATTTCCTCATTCAAGATAACACTAACAACATCCTCTACTTTCAAAATATTTGATGTAGATGCAGTATTACTTACTGCCATTACTAAGCCATGCCAACTTTCAGGCAAAGAACATAATATTAAAAGAGCTTTTATTTCATCATCAAACACTATATTGATGAAACTTAATTGATTCACAATTCCATTGAAATCATTCAGATGAGTAGAAATAGATCCAACTTAATTCATATGCAAATTAAATAACTGCTTCATAAGATATACCTTATTAGAAGCTGAGGGTTTTTCATACAAATTTGCTAACGTAGTCATCAACTCTATCATAGACTTTGCCTGTGATAAATTGGATATCACAGTGGATTCTAGACTCAGTCTTATAGACCCTAGAGCCTTTCTATCAAGAACTTCCCATTCTTCATCCTCCATGTCTTTGGGCTTCTTTGCAACCCCACCTAATGGTAAGTAGAGATCTTTCTGATACAGATAATCCTCTATCTACATTCTCCAATGTTGGTAATTTTTGCCATTGAACTTTTCCATTCTCAGTTTACTTTCATCTGCCATTGCTTCTCCCACTCAAACAAAAATCCCTGCAGAAACCCCTGTGAGAACCTGTAATCAATACACACTACACAGATCTGAACCACCTGTTAGTGAACCTGAGCTCTGATACCACTTTTTGGGGATCAACCAACAATAGATTACACTTATGAAAGCAATAAACATAGAATTAAATCAGATAGACAAGTAACCAGAATGAGATAATAGCAAGAACAAGAGATACAAGAAACCACCCTGAAAACTTGTATTAACAAACTCTTTACAAAAGGAATACAATTGAAGAAACTTCTTTCTTCCACACCACTCCTAGATGTATAGATCTCTCACTAGATCTCTATCCCTCAAGAGCTCTCTCTCTCAAGAATAGTCAACTCCAACAAGCCTGGATTAATTCAATTCTGTACTGTTCTTCAACATACCAATTCTACTACTACAACAATAAGCTAAGAAGATCTAATTCTACATATAGAATTAGGAGACTTGAGTATGCACTTACAACAAATAGTTAAGCCTCTTGAACAAGGGCTCTAAAAATAATATTACTGATAATAGAGACGCAAGCTTAAGACTACAACTTAAACTCATCATGCAAACACTCGCTTCTGTCCTCGGAAATAGCATTCTGGACGTGCAGGTAACCGACGCCGGTTCCTGCTTGCTTGCCTGTGATCGCCATCGGCCGACCCACTGCCAACACTGACGTCTCTGCAACTACACTTGACCGACGTCGGTCGCTCCTGACCAACACTGGTGACTGTGTAGACTCGAACCTGTTAAAGTGTCCTCCTTGGTGAAACTTTTAGCTCCACACCCTAACACTATCTAATATATGTAACTATTGTCTAGCATCCTTAGTTTTAGAAAAATCTAGATTAGATAGAAAATTATAGTAGGTATAGTATAGGTTTACACAAGTTTAATTATAGATTTATCAATTTTGCTCAAATTCATACTAGTTTAGCTCAAATTCATACTAGTTAACTCATATTAAGGGTATCATTCATGGAATTACCACTCCCATATCCAATTCAAATACCCAAATATATATTATTACAACTCAATCTAAAATCCATATTCTTAAACATTAGTTAGGTGTATGTATGTAGCACATTATTTTTGTATGCTCATTTACAAACAAATTGATCAAATGGAATGGAAAATTCTATGTCATTCTCTATATTTTATAAATTTTTTCAGAATATTATAGGTTGAAAACTATTCTCATGCCTTACTCCATATATAGTGGTTGGCATTCCTAAATTGGTATAGAGCCACCAAATATACCTGAGTGGTTGCAGAGCTAGCATACACATTTAGATATTTCTACTTGCATGATGTAATTTTAGTTTTAGATTCATCTACTACACATGGGTGGTAAATTATGGAATCATAGCCTACTTGAGTTATTTATCCACTTACATGAGAGGGTTGGACGCAAAATTAGTCTAATCCAAGCTATTCCTATGTCATGATCCACCAAGCAGGGATGGGAAATGATGGAGTCAAAATTAGATTGATTTATTAAACCACATACACATGATGATTGATCAAGCTATCCGTTTAGTCTAATTTATTCACCAAATCATCACTATATACACATGAACATATAATTTGTCACCAAGTATATGCATTGATTCATGTATCTAGTATGGTGTATTCATTTATTTCCTCTCTCATATTCCATTTACTAGTTTTACTTCTTTACTCAATTTAGTCTTTGCTTTTGATATCTCTTAATTAAGGACTGGTTTTTGCATGTTTCACTTGTAGGAAATGCATTGGAGCATGCTTCCCATACTTAGACCTAGCTTCATGATTTCACCTCTTAGGTAAGTTTAGGTATGCTTCTTTTTCCTTTATCCAAATCATTTCACTTTGCTACATTTATAGAATAAAGGGGGGAAATGTAATCACCTAAAAGTGATATTTAAGTTCTAAGAGTGATACTTGAGACAACTTATCCTTAGATTAGCTCTATACCTATCTTATATCCTATTATCACACTTATCCATGCTTCATGAGGGCTACAAGCATCCCTAGTCATCCCTAGAGAAGTCTTAGACCCTCATTTCTTGATCTTGGCCTTTTATGCCTAGTGTTTTGCCACATAGACACTATCACCATAATAAGGACACTAGAACCACATGGTGCTAGTGTCCCAATAATCGTTCTAATTTCCTTTCCCTTTATTTTTTATAAATGGATATCTTTTTAAATATAAAACCTCTTATGGTCTTCTTAGACCTCTTTTAGCATTTCACAATCATAAGAATATTATATATATGTGAATTTTATCCTTATAACCAATAGATAGAAATTAGATTCAAAATACAAATTCAAACTTAGAACAATTTGTGTACAATTAAGTATATCAATCTTTATTCTACCTTACTTACGTATACTACCATCTATGATAGTTCTAAATTTAGATTACCTAGATTTCTAGTCTCAAGCATATTCAAAGCACTCAAATCCACTATCATATTAGATTCAATTTAACTTGAACCAACACTAAAGTGGGGATAAATACATCATTCTTGATGCCTCCTTAGAGTATTGGTATGCAAGCAACTCTCATCATAGTAGGGTGTTGAGGATGTCTATCATACCCCACTAACAGACACACTTTTTAGCTTGTATCAAGTGGATTCCCTAGAAACATCGAGGATTAGGATTTGCTCACAAAATTATTCATAATAATAAATATATATAGTTTCAATACTCATGTACATAATAATAGACCTTAGAGATCTAAACATAGGTGCATCTAAAATCTCAAAATAATCCTTTACAAAGCACACTACCACTAATATAGGGATACTACCAACACATTTCCAATAATGGCACTATTTTCCAATTAGGGTGATATTGTCTAGGAGGGGTTATAACACTAGGATCCTATTTATGACACTCAGATTAGGTTCTACCTTAGTTTCTAACCTCTAGATCACCTATATCAGTTATTTTCCAACTAAGTTATTATTTGCACTATTTATTACTATTTTTATAAAGGTCAAATTTAGTTAATTATATAACAAATTAGTGGTTTTATTTATTACATATTATTACCTTGATTTAATATACTCAATCCTTTAACAACTCAATATTTACAAATACTAAGTCCTAAAAGGTTAAAACAAGTCCCATTCTAAATAAGGTTATTGAGTAGGAATATTTTTATTTGATCCATAAGGAAAGAAACACATATCCACTTATAGAATTCATTTCCCCTATATTAACAACTTGGTAGAGTATGTATCCTTCATCATTGGGCTGAAATTATCCTTGAAACATAGATTCAAATAAATCAAGGTGCTTAGGAATTCTAAGTTGATCATAAACCAAGTCAAGAGAAAGTTCTAGTGCAAAATTTACTATCTCAATAACTACAAATATAGAGCATGGGATCTGATTGATATGTTCACTACCTTTAATTTTATTCCCATTCCTTGAGAGGAAAACCAAGTGGATGATTCACTAGTAACTTCTATTATGAATTTGATACCTTTATATGGCATGGGATTGTAAGAACTCTCTATATATAATTAATCCCTTACCCCTCTATCTACGATAATGTCAAAAACTTCCAAGTATTTAAATATGACCATCATATTATATAATTCCTTAGAAACATTTGGGTGTTTTAATCACATATCATTGATGAGAAGGAAAGAGATGACCTAGAAGATGTCAATTATGACCAAGATGGTGTCATGAACCTTAGATAAAACTGAGTCCTAAAAGGCATGATATCCTTGGAGTGAGTTTTAGACCTCAATGAGTCTCAATCATTATATAAGAAGTGTTAAAAAAAATTCCTCACAAATCAAGTGTTAAACCCTATCATTTAAAGCTTTGATGAGCATTGCCTTAGCTTAATTTTCTATACCTCATAGTGTCCTTATTTAAGTAAAAAATGACTAACATAAGCTAGAGAATCCAAACCATCATATGTACGTCATGCAAGAATGAGTGCAGTAAGATGATCATGCATTTAATAATTTCACTTGAGGAATATACTAGAGTTGAGGAATTATATGAGTATGATGTACTTTATCTTGAGATTATCCTCTACAAATTTGGTATCTTGATGAGTTTGCTATCTTAATATATAAACCTTTAAATTTGGACTTACAGAGTGAAACATGCATATATCCATCAAGTTTAAGCGTCATAAAATATCCATTTAAATTCAAATAATCCAAGTATGAATGCATAGTTGATAAGTGTCCAAATATTAGAAGCTAAGATCAAAACTAATAGTGAGCAATGATCTTTTATATGTCAATGGGTCCTGAAGATCCAATGGCATGCATTTAATCATGAATTCAAGATCAATGGTGAGCATCAAGTCAAAAGGTTAGAATGAATGCATAGATGACAAGTGTCCAAATCTCAAGTACCTAAATAGATATATAATAGTGCATGATGTCTAATAGGGCTAGTGGGCCCAAATAGATCATTGACATGTGTTTAATCATACAAAGGTAGATCAATAGTGAGTGACGAGTCAAAAGGTTAATGAATCTTAAATATAAATACATGGGTGATAGGTTTCTCAAACACGTTAATCTTATAATATATCTATGGCTTGCATTTATTCATACATAAGGAGATATATGATGCACATGAGGTCAAAAATTCAAAGAGCTGACAACAAGATATTATAGAATGAATGAGGGGTTGATAGTTGGCATAATATGAGGATCCTAGATCAAGATTGATGGTCAATATTAAAAGCTAATGGAAAATAAAAGTAACTTAGGTTGAACATGAAGTAAACTTTGAAGGTTTACCCATCTTCATTTAAGCTTGACCAAATACCATCTATCAGGGAGACCTATGCTTAGATTTTGAGGTAGTGTAAGATGTGTGATCTTGTAGTAACATATTAATAGTTGACATGATCATTTCCTCTACATCAAGGTACTTGCAACCACTTCAAGTAGACAACCATAGCTCTATCAAGTCCATGCATATGAATACTTTATCCTTAAAGTAGAGGAAATTAAAGGATTAGAGTTAAAGTGTCTATTTTGGAGTTCAAATAGAGTTTCCACATTCTTCATTTACTCTTCACATGGAGATTTTCATGCACTTTCATTCATTAAGTACCATATCATGCAGGGGAAGGCAAAATTGGAGTTAACTAGTCATCAAGTTCCAAATCATTTTTAGTTGAATGTGTCACTACTCTCATGTTGTGTAAAAAATCTAATGCACATTCCTTTGTTTGTATGTAGTAAAAGTTATTCAAACACTTCAAACTCAGCTTCAAGCTTGAGTTAATAATCAAGAATGGGCATAGTTTTTCATTCAAGGGTTTTCCAACTCAATACAGGCTCACAAACTTCCTTTCTAAGCCAAAATTAAAGATCATGCATGAGTTTGAACAACTTGAGGATATTTAAAGAATTTATTTAATATTATAAAAGGATTTTAGCCTTGAGTTAACAAAATCAAGACAAATCCTTGTCTCCTCTACACCACATTAGCTAGAATCTTTCCTTTTTGGCTATATATGTTGGCTTTTTTGAAGCCATTTTGGAAATACTTGAAGCTAATATATGAAGAGATACATAAATTTTAACTTGTACCATACAATCAATAAAAAAATTGTCTGTAAATCATTTTATGGTGGTAGAGTGTATTATTGGTTGTGTATTTGCATATAAGTGTGATAGTTATCATCTTTTACAAGTCCTTTCCTCACTTACTATTGTAACTTCATCCTAAATAGGTCAATTGAATAGAAAAAAACATAAATTACACTAAATAGTGTTTGTATGTAGTGTATTTAGAGACCTTCATGCACATACCTTCAATCTACAAATCTTCTTTAAAGCCTTCCTTTGAAACACTAATGATTAGGACTAGTCTATAGAGTTTCCTTTTGATCCATATGTATGTTTTAGTTTCAAATATTTTAGAGGATAAACAAGTATTCAAGTGCATCACTAAAAGTAAAGTAGATTTCCCTTTTAGTTTTTTCCTTTCGTTTTTCACCCCAACAATCAATAGTTTCATATGTAGTGAATAATGATATAATCAAATGAGCTAGAATCATAAAAATCTATAGGTTTGATCTAAATATAAGTATCCTATGGCCTTAGATCATTCCCATGTTAGTTTAGGTATGAGTCAGACTTGAGCAATCTAATTTTTATTGGGTGCTATCTAGATATCTAATAGTTTTGGCATGCTTGATGGGAACACTTATCCATAAAAATTGAATCATATATCTACATATCTGAGTGTAGTATCAAACTCCACAATTTCAGTTTTAGATTTTCATACTTTTATTCTACAAATATTTTTCACAAGATCCTTTATAAAATGGAAAGAGATAGATTTCACTAAGCTATATTTCCAATCAATGAAGAAGAAAAAAGCCTCTTAGTCAAATCTTAACCTTACACCTCTTGTTCCCCTTGTTGTTGCCCAAAATCCTCTAATTCAAGCCAATATTGTTTAGCCAAACATTATTATAAATCCCATACCTTAGATGCATGTTCCCAAAAGATAAGCCTTTGTGCCATTCAATGGTGGTAGTCCTCTAAATCTTACTCAATGAGATGATATTCCAGCTTCTACTCTAAATACTCTTCCTTATTTTATAGGAGAAAATTCAATTACTCCTATAGAACATATTTCTAACATTTTTTCAATGTATCTTTTGACTTATTAAAATGTATCTATGAGGTTTTTATAAAATTATTTCAAAGGGAAAGTACTTTAGTGGTACAGAGGATTGGATCTTACATCAATTAACAATTGGGATGACTTTAGAGAGGTCATGTGCAATAACTTTTAGGACAAAAGTGATCATCTTTCACTGGTGGAGTAGCTTAAAATAGTCAAGATATTCAATCATGAATTCATGGTGGATTTCAATTATAGATTCTAGAAGACTTGGGATAGAATTCTTGCAGTGATCAAGCCTACACCCAACTATGCTTTTATTTACTATTTGAAGCCTCTCAATTTAGATGTAGTTATGATGATTAAATTCATGGGTGGGAAAATGCTACTTGAAGGTTTTGAAGTATCAATCAAGGCTAAAAATTACCTTATATAATTAGGCAAGTTATCTATAAGGCCACCAATGCCTCTCTTTCCATATATCCATCCTCCTACTCCAAATGTTGCTCTAGTTTTAAATTCAACAAAATTTTGTCAAATATAAGGTAATCAAAAGGATAGATTGGGGAAGATAGAGAGTCTTCTCAATATTGATAATAACGAGTTGGTTTTAATATAAAGGAAACAAGCTCTACCATATAGGCCATATCAGAATACTAATCTGAATTTTTAGTATAATAGGCCACCCTATCAATACAATCAACAAGGACAAGGGAAAAATTCTCAATCTAGGTAATACAATCCTAATGCTCCAAGTAATTCTAGAAATATTATGCCAACTTAGAGTAACTATGCTCAAAAAGGTCAATGGAACAATAAATGGGATTAAGAAAATAACATGGTAATGGATCCAATTGGTGAGAGCTCACAATAGTCTTATATACAACATAGTTCAGATCCTCTTTCACATGAAAACTAGCCACCTTCTCAAAATAAGGAAGCCTCTCAACCACAAGGAGGCATTGCTTCATTCACTCAAGCAGAAGTTTCAAATAAACAAGGAAAAGGTAGTGGTAAATCACCTACTGAAACTATATTTGTTAACTTTCAAGAAGGTGAGAATTCTTTTGAGCATATGACTACAAATCAAAGTCAAAATTTGTCTAATGTTGATAATTTAGTTGCATCCCATACTAAACCCAAGAAAAGTGCAATTGGTGAAGTTTTAGGTCCTAATAAGGTAGCCCCTCTTCCTTCTCATCCACCATAAAATACCATCACTCATGAGTTGGCTCAAAAGACATTAAATCAACCTACTCAATATCTAAAGGGGTAGAATATCAAAGGGCCTTACATTGTTCAATTAACACAACATGTAAGAGACCCTTCTACTCCTAAATTGAATCCAAGTACAAATACTTCTCCACTTATTATTGTGGATCATATGAGGAAAATTTTAGTATCAATTTAAATGTGGGATATGCTACTAATCCCAAGATAAAATTAGTTTCAACAAGTGGAGCTTTCAAAGCTCCATACTTTTGATAGATAACCTAAAAAAGAAAGAGTAAGTGATGTTATATCTAATTCAAATCAGGTTATTGAGCCTTAAAATGTGACTAGGCCTCCTCCTTTCTATATTTCAATTGTCATAGGAGATTATCTTGTCCACAATTGTATGATTGATAGTGGAACTAGTACTTTTGTCATGCCTAAATCCATAGATGACAAAGTAGGACTCAAGTATGAACCTCATGAAAAAGGAGTGTTATATTTGGATGTTTATCCTACTAATACTATCGACATCCTCAAATGTCTTAAGATTTAACTTGTTGCTTGTCCAAATTTCACCTTTACACAAGATGTAGTTGTTGTTGGTTTACCTCCATATTTTTCACTATGCTTATATAAATATTTTACTACTAAAATAGGTTATCTTTCTTCAGATTGGTCATACATGGTTCTTAGAACTATATATAGAACCAAAGTCACTATAATATCTGAGCCTATTTTCATATTTCACCTTGAACCATATATGCCAAATATGTCTAATATGAATTGCAATATTTTAGAAGAAGAAGAGGATACTATTGATCAATAACCTTCTAAGCCACTTGAAGGCATACCAGATATACTCTTGATGAGTGGGCTAATGATAAACATGGGTTTTACCCATACAAAATTATTAAAGAAGTTGGTTTTGGTGTCTATTGCATGCATGAAGAGGGTGACTCATTACCTAGTCTCACCAACTCAAAGCAAAATCAAGAAGGGTTGTGGAATATGTTCTTCTATGGATCTAGATTAAATAATGGGAGTGGGGCTAGTGTAATTTTGGTTTCACCTCAAAATCAAAGATACTATTATTCTATTATATTTTAGTTCAGTTGTACATCAAATAAAATAGAGTATGAAGCTCTTATTCATGTCCTTTAGTGGGCTAGAAAGAGAGGTATTAATCTTTTGTAGGTGAAGGGTGATAGTGAGTTGGTAGTGAAAAAAGTTAGAGGTTTAAGTGTATCAAATAACACCCTCTTAAAGGCCTAAAAACACAAATTTTGGAACCTCATGAAATATTTACTAGAATTTTATAGCCACTCCATTCTTAGAGGATCCAACCAACATGTAGATAAACTTGCAGCCATAACAACAGAATGTGATATAGTGGATCAGCTCAAGGATAATAAATATCAGAGCCAAATCAGGTTTATATGTAGGCCTTCAGTTCCAAATAATGAGTTAAGTTGGCAAGTCTTTGATAGTGACAAATAAATAGCTTGTTTCCTATAGAATAAGGCAAAAAATTTCTCAAACAATCAAAATAAATTACAATGCCAATATGAAGATCAGATAGTGAAATTGAGATAAAAAAAGATGCCTAAATGTTTAGTAACTTGGGAAAGTATTTTTGATGAAGATGATTATCTAAGGAAAGACAAAGTGAGCATTTTTCCAAGAAAGAACATTATGATAAAATTAATGTATTTTTTTGGTAATACCATGATTTGAAAGGTTTTGACCCTAGATTAACACAACATACTATTAAGCTTGAATAAGATGCAAAACTAGTAAGACAAAAATAATGGCCCATCAACCCCAAGGTTGAAATTCTCATCAGAAAGGAGCTTACCAAGTTGATTGAGTCAAGTATAATGTTTCCTATCAAGCACTCAACATGGGTATCAAACCTCGTACCAGTGAAAAAGAAAGATGGAGAGATAAGACTATGTTGGATTTTAGAGATTTGAATAGAGTGTCACTAAAAGACAACTATCCACTTCCTTCTATGGATAAAATATTTTAGAGAGTATCAGGTTCAAAAATATTCTCTTTATTAGATGGGTACTTAAGTTACAACCAAATATTGGTGAAAGAGAAAGACCATTATAAAATAGCTTTCACCACCAAATGGGGTACTTTTGCCTGCAAGAAGATGTCATTTGGACTCTCCAATGTTGGAGCCACCTTCCAAAGGGAAATAGATGTTTATTTTCATGGTATTTTGAGTGAAATGGTTTTAGTTTATCTTGATGACATTCACATATTTTCAAAGGATAATAATGATCATCTAACACACTTAAGAGTTATTTTTGATAGATGCAAATAATTTGGAGTTTCATTGAATCCAAAAAAGTGCATCTTTTCAGTACATGAGGGAAGACTTCTTGGGCATGTGGTGTCCAAAGCTAGTATTTCCATTTATCTAAATAGGATAGAATCAATCCTTTATATATCACTACCTAAACATAAGAAAGGATTGCATAGATTTTTGGGCAAGATTAATTTCATCAAAAGATTCATTCTTGGTTTTACAGAACCAGTACGACCACTCACTCAAATGCTAAAGAAACACCAAGAATTCACATAGAGTAAAGAAGGTAAAAGGAGATTTAAATTTATCAAAGAAGAAATTAGATAAGCTCATACTTTTCTCAACCTAGATTTTAGTAAGGATTTATTTATGTATGCTTTTTCTACATCTAGTATGATTTTAGCCATGCTTATGCAATAGAATAATGAACGTTTGAAGCAACCAATTACTTTATTTAGTCAAGATTTGGAATAATATTAGGAGAGGTATTATTTTTTTTAAAATAATGTACTTTTTTTTATAAGAGTTTTGAAAAAAATTTGACATTTGGTTTCAAATAATAAGATTATACTAATGGTAACTCATCCTAGAGTGAAGGATTTCAACCTCAACAGAAACTTAGGTGAAAAGAGATATCTATGGGTCACTAAGTGCATAGAATATGGTCTTGAAGTAAATTTCATAAAGATGATCCAAGGTAAATTATTGTGTGAACATCTTGTAAAATATTTTAAATAAGAAGAAGAGTTACTTTTGATACTTTTAGACACTCAATAGGAAGCTGAAACTACTTCTCCATCCAATTGGACATAAGACATTGATAGATTCATTCAAATAGGAGAATGTCCAATGGGATTAGATGCATCAAGGATAAGAAATTTTAGGTTTAAATAAGTACCATACATTCTAATTAATGGAGTGATTTTTAAAAAGGACATTGGAGGTATGCTTTTAAAGTGTGTTGAAACTAATCAATTTGACAAGCTTCTTGAGAAATTTCATGATAGTCCTTTTGGAGGACATTTTGCAGCCAAGACCAAAAATAAAAAAAGAATTAGATATATTTAATTTTATCATAATTTATTTAGGGATGCACATACATGGGTTAAGAAGTGTGCAAAGTGTCCAATGTTGACAGGGAAATAGAGACTAGTTGTTATGCCACAGAAGCCTATTCAAGTTGAGCAACCTTTCATGTAATGGGGTTTAGAATTTATTGGCATGATTAATCCTCCATCTAGTGCTAGTAATAAGTGGGCCTTAACATCCATATATTATTTAAACAAGTGGGTAGAAGTAGTCCCATTAAAGGAGGAAAATGAGAACTTTATTCTTGAGTTCTATGAGAGTCTAGTCACTCATTTTAATGTGCCTTCAACTATAATATTAAATAATTCTTTGGAATTTAAAAACACAAAGGTATGTGAATGGGATATTGAGTAGGGTATCTATCTAAAAATTTCATCAAATTAATATCCATGGGGTAATGGACTAGATAATTCCACTAACAAGAACCTGATTCAGATCATTAAAAGAACACTGGAAGATACTCAGAGATCTTGACATACAAATTTGAAGACTTCTTTATGGTATTATAGGATTGCCCCTAATAATACCATTGGTCATTCACCTTATCTCTTATTTTATGGAAGAGAAGTAAGGATCCCTATCTCATTAGAGCTTCCAACTTTGGAGCTTTCACACCAGTTAGAGATTTTTAAAGGTGATGTAATGGAGGTTAAGATGAATAAAATGAGATAATTAGAGGAGATAAGAGATGATGTGATGCATGCCATGTGTTAAAACTAGTATTAAGTCAATAAATTTTTTGACAAAAGAGCTTCATTGAAGACATTCTAGTAAGGATACATAGTACTCTAATGGGATGAAGATCATGCAAAGCTAGGTAAACACTCCAAATATGATATCCGTTGGAGTGGACCTTATATTATCACTGATTTTAAGGAAATAAATTATTTAAAATTATCCAAATTGAGTGGAAATAAACTTCCCATTCCTTTAAATTGGATGTTCTTCAAGTACTGCTATTAGGAGAGTCACTTCTTTTTACATAGTCATAGTTTCATTCCTCTATGTGCACATGTGCACATGATTTCAATAGTTGTTGGTCTCTTTTAGTCTATTATTATTGTTTCCTTTAAGTGCATAGGTTCACATGTTGTTATTTTTGTCTTTTTATATATTACGTCTGTGTCTTTATAAGTTTTCCCAATTTCTATGCATAGTCCAAGCCTGAATATAGTCAAAGATTCTGCATTTTATTGACCAGTAGGTTGGTCAACCCTTATGAGTCACCATAAATGTTAAATTTTTTTACATAATAATCCAAATTTTAACCCCTATCATTCTTTTTTTTTATGACCATTTCCTTAGCTTGCTTTTCTATGTCTGATATTGTCCTTATTTAAAGAAAATAACTAACATAAGCTAGAGAAGCTAGACCATCATATGCATATCATGAAATAATGATCAAAGTAAGTTGATCATGAATTTAATGATTTCAATTGAGGAGTTTACAAGAGATAAATAGTTGCATGATGTACATTATCCCAAGATCATCCTCTACAAATTTGGTATCTTGATGAGCTTGCTATCTCAAGATATAAACATTTAAATTTAGACTTGTAGAGTGAAAAGTGCATGAAACCATCAAGTTTAAGCCTTATAAAATAGATGTTTAAATTCAAATAATTCAAGGATGAATGTGTAGCTAACAAGTGTCTAAATCTTGAGAGATAAGATCAAATTTGATAGTGAGCAATGATCTAATAGATGTCAATGGGTCTAAAAGATCCAATGATGCACATCGAATCGTGCATTCAAGATCAATGATGATCATCCATTCAAAAAGTTAGTATGAATGAATAGATGATAAGTATCAAAATCTTGGGTATCTAAATAGATATCTAATAGTGTATGGTGACCACTAAGGCCAATGGACCTAAATAGATCAATAACATATATTTAATCATACAAAGGTGGATCAATGGTGAGTGATGAGTTAAAAGGTTAGTGAATATCAAAGATATATAGATCTAATAATAGATCTATGGCTCATGTTCATTATTATATAGGGATATTTATGGTGCACATGAGGTCAAGAAGTTAAAGAGTTAATAAAAGGATCCTATAGGATAAATGAGGGGTTGACAGTTGGCACAATATAAGGAGCCCAAATCAAGATTGATAGTCAATATTAATATTCAAAATCCAATGGAAAATAAAAGTGACTTAGGTCGAATAGGAAGCAAGCTCTACAGGTTTAGCCATCATCATTTAAGCTCAACTAAATACCATCTATCAAGAAGACCTATCCTTATATTTTGAGGTAGGGGTAGATGTGTGATCTTGGAGAACCATCTTAACAATCAAAATGGTCATTTCCTTAACATATAGGTACATGTAGATACTTAAAGTAGGTAGTCATAGCTCTATCAATTCCATGCATATGAAGACTTTATCCTTATAGTAGAGGCAAGTAGAGGATTGGCATTGAAGTGTCTATTTTGGAGTTCAAACAGAGTTTCCACACTGTTCATTTTCTCTTCACATGAATATTTTCATGCACGTTTAGTCATTAAGTACTAGATCATGTAGGGGAAGGATAAACTAGAGTTGATGAGTCATAACATTACAAATCATTCTTAGTTGACTATGTAACTACTCTCATTCATATTACTTTATTTTCATGCAATAAAAGGATTTCAAACACTTCAAACCTAGCTTTAATCTTGAGTTAACAATCGAGTATGGGCATAGTTTTTCATGCAAGGGTTTGTTAATTCAACAAGGGCTCATAACCTTCCTTTATATGCCAAAATTGAAGATCATGAATGAGTTTCAAGAATTTGAGGATATTTGAAGACTTGATTTAATATTATAAAAGGATTTTAGTCTTGAGTTAACAAAAGAAAGACTAATCCTTGTCTCTTCTATGCCACATTGTCTAGAGGCTTTTCTTTTTGAATATATGTTGGCTTTTTTGAAGCCATTTTGAAGAATCCCTAAAGCTGATATGTGGAGAGATACATAAATTGTAACTTGCACCATAAAATTATGAAGAATTTTGTTTGTATATTAGTTTATGGTGGTAATGTGTATTATTGGTTGTGTATTTGCATATATGTTTGATGGTCGTCATCTTTTATAGGTCATTTCCTCACCTACTACTATAATTTCATCCTCAATAGGTCAATTAAATATCTAGGAATAGAAATTACACTAAATATTATTTGTATGTAGTGTCTTTAGAGACCTTCATGCACATACTTTTAATCTACAAATATTCTTTCAAGCCTTAATTTGAAACATTAATGTTTAAGAGTGGTTTATAGAGTTTTTTTTAAATTCATGTGTGCCTTAGTTTCAAAGCTTTCAAAGGATAAACAACTATTTAGGGGCATCACCAAAGGTAAAGTAGATTCTAATTTTAGTTTTTTCATTTTTGTTTTCACCCCAACAATCAGTAGTTTAGTAAGTAGTTAACATTGATATAATCAAAAAAGCTAGCCTCATCAAAATCTAGAGGTTTGATCTAGATATAAGCATCCCATAGCCTTAGATCATTCCCATATTAGTCCAAGTATGAGTCAAACTTGAGTAATTTGATTTATATTATTTGCTATTTGAATAGCTAATATGAAGATGAGGTAACAAGACACAAAGTTTGAGACTATTGACCATGAGTCCCTTGACCACCCCCACACCATTAACATTGGCTTTGATTATACATCAAAAGATATATAGCAACTTAGAGGGTTGCTATTGAAATATAAGGATGCAATTTCCTAGGCCTATGGAGACCTTTATATCATAAATCTGAGTGTAATAACCCATATTGTCTCCCTCAAACCAAACCAAAATCCTTTCAGATAAAGTCATAAACTAGTGAACCTGATTCTAGAACCACTTATACATAAAAAGGTTAATAATCTCTTGTAAGTGGGAATCATTTTTATAGTCTACCACTCCACTTGGGTATCCAATTTGTTACCTATTCATAAGAAAATTAGACAGATTCACCTCTATGTGGACTTTAAAAATCTAAATCAAACATCTAATAAAGATAATTAGCCATTAACCTCATTAGATAAAGTGATTAAAATGGTGATTAGATCCCAGATGATTTCCTTTTTGGATGGTTTCTTTGGATATAGAAAAATTCTCATTAACTTAAAGGATCAAATCAAGACTACATTCATAATTAAGTGAGGAAATTTTGCCTATAAACAAATGCCATTTAGCTTGATTAATGTTGAATCCATTTCAGATGGCCATCTATTTCACCCTTAAGGGTTTGATAGGTAAATACATTGTTATCTATGTGGATGATTTGAATTTATTCTCCAAATATAGATCAAATCACATTTTTGACCTATAGAATATATTCATGAGATGTAGGAGGTATGGTATGTCTTTGAACCCAAAGAAGAGTGTATTTGGTGTTACCAAAGGTAAGCTTATCATTGAAATTATCACGAAGGAAGATATCTCTACTAACCCTAAGCATGATGATATCATTTATAAGATACCTGTCCAAAATAGTAAAAAGGAATTAAAGTTTTTATTTGGTAAAATTAATTTTTTGTGTAAATTTATTTCCAGATTTGTTAAAATTGTTAAACCTTTGAATGCTATGCTAAAATGGGAATCTAAAGTGTAATGGAATGCTAAATCCAAGAAGGCCTTTTATGAAATCAAATAGGCCATCATGAAGGCCCCAATTATGATAATCCCATACTACACCTAGGACCTTTACCTCTACTATTTTACTTCGAAGCATACCATTATTGTAGTCCTCACTCAGAAGTAGAATAGGGAAGAACACATGATTGCTTTTATAACAAAAAAATCAAGGATGTAGATATCAATTATTCTACCCTTGAAAAACATGCATATGCCTTATTTAATGTGGTGAGTAAATTCTACCATTACATTCTTAGGAATGAGGTGCATGCCATTGTCATGAACCTAACAATAAAACTAATGCTTAGACAAAATGAATTAGGAGATGCAAAGGCTAATGGATTGCCAAGCCAAAAGAATATTATCTAGAGATTAGACCTACCAATATTGTTTGAGGATAGGGTCTCATTTATTTAATCATATATATTGATCACCAGATCACACTACATCATATGGACTATGCATAGGTACTCTATCAAGATTGGTATACTCTATTTACCCACTACCTCCTCTATGAAAGTCCATCCCCCAGACTAAATTAGACCCAAAAAATAGCCCTCATACTCAAATTATTGAATTACATGATCAATAAATGGGTCCTTTATAGAAATATTTATGAAGGCATCTATCTCATATGCCTATATGAAGAAGACACCAAGGAAGTTATGACTAGTTTATATGAGAAACTAGGTAGTGGCCACCTCTCTAGGAATGTATCAACACATAAGATCCTATGAGTAGGATATTATTAAAACACTATATTTAAGTATGTGCATTCCCATATACACTCATGTCACCATTTTAAAAAAATCAAACAAGAATTCCATGCTACAATGTCATTGCAACCCATTATTAAAGGAAAATCATTTGCATAGTGGGGTTTGGATTTCATAAGAGTTATCAATCTAAACTCCTTAGCTAACAAAAATTTTATGATTATAATTACTAATTATGACACAAAGTAGACTAAGGATACCACTACCAATAATATTACCACCAAAGAGGTGATCAAGTTTCTTGAAGAAAACATAATCACCTAATTTGGCATGCTTGTGTCATTGGTCTGTGACAATGGGCCTGCATTCCAATCTATAGAGTTTATTGAATGGGCTTATGAACATGAATTCACTTTAAGATTCTTATCCAACTAATACCTATAAGGGAATGGTTTAGAATAATATAAAAACAATATCTTGATCTATGTGATTAAAAAGTCTACAAAGAAGAAGCACTGGGAATGACACTCTCTATTAAAATATAGCCTTTAGGCTAATCACAATAGATATAAATAGGCCCTCAAATTTTTGATATTTACACTAGTATATGGGTTAGATATCATCTTCCCAATCACTCTCAAATTGCCTACATATAAATTTATGAAATAATACATGGAAGGCATCTATCGAGGCTTTTAGACATCATCTAATTAGAAGATGTTTAAGAAGAGGCCCTCCAAAATTTTAAGAAGCACTAGGGTGCAATCAGAAAGTGGTTTAATAATAGGGTGAAGGTGAAGTATTTTAGTATCTATGAATTGGTAATACTATGTGATAAATCCCATGAAAATAAAGGCTAAGACTCTAAGTTATACTTTTTATAGATTAGCCCATATCAAATTTTTGAGATACTTAGACAAAATGCATTATACTTGAAAGACATTGAAAGCAATGACCTCTCGCTAGTTGTGAATGAATAGTTCCTAAATCACTAATTATTGATTGTAACTTTAGGTACAATCTCATATTAAATTTTACAAGGGTGGTAATGTATATATCATATTACACTTAGATTAGTTTTATTTTATTATGTGGTTACTTTCATTATTTGTTTTCTTCAATTTTGTGTCTACTTTCATTGTTTATTTTGGTTTTTTGTTTTGTGTGTATTTTACGAACCTTTCCACAATTTTTATCTCAAGTATTCCCTCTTGATATGATTTCCTCACCCCAAATAATTTATTAAAATAAATGAGTTCAAATAAATTTATGAATGCTCCAAAGGATGACTAAATAGTGAAAACTATTGCCAAAATTGGGAAATGGATTGCAAACCTCTAGTATTGAACAGAGTGATAAGCAAGGTAACTCTCCAAAAATCATGAAGAAAATTATAATCCACTGATTCATCACTAATCAAGTGAATTTATAAAATATATACTCTATCCATGGCCATAAAAATCACATCAAAAGAAAATAATAGGGATGATATGAATAACTGAATAATTGAAAGGTCATCTAGATTTTACAAGCTTATTGAGGCTATTATGAACCTTGGCTACACCGGTCTCCAAAACTCATAGATAAAGCATAAAATATCATATCAAAGGAGGTATGAAATTTAAAAATAAATTTTAAGTTTCTTCCTCTAAAAGGGTGAATTCAACAATCTCTATTGCAGGGTTTCCATCCTAGCTGGAAATGGAGCAAGGCTAAAAAGGAAACCAAAAACATCTTTATCAAGGCTATATACACTTGTATGGAAGAAAATAAATTATCAATCCTTACCCATTCATCTAAAATTATATGAAATGTATGCCCTTTTATAAATGTTTCAATATCCCAAATGTACCTAAGTTCACTGAAGTAATCCATCAAATAAAAGGAATCCCTTGCTAATAAATAGAGTGGAATTGAAAGGAGTTAGAGCATAGTATGTTACTTTTTACAATATACTTTATAACTTTTCATACTCAAAGTGTATTATAAAATTTTTATCTCACTTATATTTATGTTAAATATTGGATGATCATAATCTAGGCTCTAAATGTTGGAGTAACATTTTCCCTATAAAGTCATTATTTTGTGTGTCCAGCACAACCCCCTTCTTTAAAAAGAAGGGAACCCCTCTAAAAGTTATCAAATCAAAGTCCCTAGAGTTTAAATCCCTTCCATGTCATCTTTGAACCTTCATACTTCTTGAACTATTATTTTTCCTTGGTCTATTGAGCATTTAATAGTGATTGTAATGAAGAGCTAGTCTCTATTAAAAATCCCTATTATCCTCTGATCATTGAACATAGTCGAGTTCATGTTACATTATAAATAAATAAAGGATTTTCATACTTAGAATATTTTATTGTTATAACTTTATTTTTCATAGATTTTTACTCATGTTGTTTTCCCAAAGTATCAGTCTCCTAGATTCCTACTTAGCATTTCATAAAGTTATAGTAGTAAATAGGTAAGCTTTTAATTGACTACATGGATTTATTTTAACTTGATCATTTTTTAAATCTCATAGGAGAGCCTAGTAAATGAGGAAGTGCCACATGGAACCTATTATATTTATCAATCTTTCAAACCTATTAGATATGTCAGGGACTAGAAGAGACTAACCAAATGAAAAAGCACCACATGGCCCACTTTTTAGTGTGTTAGTATCCAAGATCATCAAAAATGTTAGATCCCAAGAGATCTTAACCTATTAGATCATTCCACATGGACCTTATTAGATTTTTTAGTATCTTTGACTTGTTAGATATTTCATAACTAAGGAGAGCTGAAAAAATGAGTAAGTACCATACAAACCATGTTAGAGTTTTCAATCTCTCAGACCTATCAAAGATTTTAGAGCCTGAGAGAGCTTGAACTATCATATCATGACACATGGCATTTATGTAAAAATTGGTAGAAAAGGCCCAAAATTCCCAATATGGTTATAAATAAGTAAAAATAGTTATAGAAACCAATCAAAGGATGTTGTACATCACCTTGATAATCTAAGTTTCCCATTCTACCTCTCAAAGAGGTAAAGTGTAATTATTGTTTGCACTTAGGTGGCAATCGTCACATACATGACCAACTAATGATGGATACTTGTCATGAGATAAATCCACCTATGATGCCATAGGGCAAATATAATCATGTTCCTACCATAGTCTTCACATTAAATAAATGGGAAACTAGGCCCTAATTGGATGATTTAAAATGTCTCATCATAGTCACCAAATCTAGTAGATGGTGTATATATGAAATCCTTGAGTTAATTCAAAATCAAAAATGACTAGATGGATCTTTCCAAAAACTCAAATTTGAATCCATACTAGGTGATCCACCAAATTCCATCAATGAAATACATATATGTAAATACCTATAAGTTCCTAAGTGTGAACTAGTTTACTATTATTCACTATTAATTGCCTAAAGTTTGCCTCCTCACTTTCAACTCATTCATATGCCTTTCATGCCCTCCTTGATTTGAATAAGATAATATCAGTATTTGCCACATTTTCACCATGGTTGTTTCATCTTCTAACCCCAAGGTTGAGCCTGAATATAGAGACACCACATTCCTCAAGAACTATTAGCAACCCAAGTTTCACTCTACTAAAGTAGATTTCTTAGATCTCCTTCAAACTTGGACTAACATTGGATTGGTCTATATTTTGTGGGATACAAGTATCTTAAACCAAATCTCTAGATTATGAGGTTAGCTCCTCTAATGTATCAAATTTAGATCTGTTACTAAAACCTACTTTGATTTGGGGGTGAAAATAGTTATAAATAAATTTAAAGGGAAAACCTTTTCTATTGATAGTGATACACCTATATTATTGGTTTATCCACTCAAGTTTGTACTTATACAACAATAATGAACCAAAAATGGATTAAGAGACTATCTCTAAGGCTTATTTTTAAATAGTGTTTCACATGGAGGTATTGATTTATGAATATAACTTGGAGTTAAAGGGTGAGAGGTATGCTTTGAGGCACTATTCAAACTTGTTACACTACAAATTTGATCACCAACCTTTGACACTTCACATAACCTGCAAAAGACAATTCATTAATAGATAGGTGTGGTAAGGACATGATAAGGGAAGATTCATCCACTTTTACACATCTAAATAAGAATATACACATTATAATTCAATCATATATATGTTTCAACAATATATTTTATTGATTTAAGAGATTACAAAGCTCAATCTTATCATAGTTTCATCATGCCCAAGAGAGGGATCCTAAAAATAGGCCTAAAAGCCTAAATATATAGAACATGACAAGATAAAAATCTAAGATAATGGCATAGAGGAGAGAAGAAATATTCATATAATAATTATTCTAGCTAGACTTTAGTTACAAATAGTCACTAATAGTCATCAATACATCTCGTTATGTCTAATGCCATGCATTTTCCTTAAATGAGATCTTTGGCCTTCAAAAAAAAGTGGTGGGACATATTGGAATTGTTAAAAATATTATTCAATCATGCTACACCATAATGGTTAGACAACCCTTGTTAAAATTTATTCATGTATTGATTAGCTCTTAAGGGTCAGTTAATTCATGATAAGGATTAACTATACATTGATTGACAACTCAAAGACTAGTTGTGTATGCAATTTTTGACTTGAAAACCATTTAAATCATGTTATTTCAAATCAAATATCAATTATAAATTATGGTAACTCCATATTAAGCCTTTTTAACATCCTTTTATGCCATACTTCATTTTACTTGCATAATCAATTAGGTCTACTAGGCCAATTAAGTCTAGTAGCCTAACTACATGTGCTTGATATCCATCAAAATATTTTATGAAAATTTTATAACCTATGAAATATTTATTATTATGCTTGAATCAACCTTCCATATCATTAAATAAGCCTTTTGGGTAAGAAACATCTACAAATTGGTCAAACTTGTTAACTAGATCGCCTTATCCATCACATCTACAAATTGGTTGATTTGAGTAAGATCACAAAATAATTTATAGGAATTTTTTATAAAATATAATTATTTTAGAGTGAATAAAAAGTTCCAAACAAGCATTTCCAATGATTGTAATCATCTTAAACTACCTTGTACCTCTTTTTTTGCACTTTTTCCTCAATAAACCCTATTTTCTACCAGCTCTATATAGTTATGTACATCACAGTACCATTGATAGGAACATATATATTTTTAATTCATTTTTTAAATGGTTATTAGATGATTCATGGGTGTTTGGATGCAAGAAACTTGATTTTTCTCAAAACTAGTCTATAAGAGGGTTTTGGGAGGGTTTTGGAGGTAAACCTTCTTAACAATGGTTCATAAATTATGGACCTCCAAAACATAAATTATTTACATGTATATTTATTCCATATATCCCTTAAATTTTATTGATAATTTTGGGTTCTCATGCAAAAGGTGTGTAAAGATACATACATAGAGAAGTTGACTTGTAGGGTTTTGCATGCATTCTGGACATGCTTATACTCTTAGTGATGGTTCATAAACCTTAGATCCTAAATCAACATAAATACTTAATTTATTACAATTTAATATGGGTAATAATATCATTATAATATTATTTGGTAAAAATGCTCTTGTGGGGAAAGATATTAGCATTGAAACGGGTGGTTTGAATGATTCTCTTGACTACAGTAGTTCCAATTTGCTCTAGAGGATAAAATTGACCTTTAAATTTTATTTATAAGGTTTTAAAAAGATTAATTGTAAATTTAAAATCTCATTACACCTTATAATTATGTCATATTTTCTTGACATATTCTTGCAAGTGCCTCGAGGTGATATGGGCCTTCTATGCCTAAAACTAGTTTCTAGGCCTAATTTGAATGTTGGAGGTCTGAGTGACCTGTAAGTGAATATTTAGGTTAAAAATCATAATATTATATTCTTTCCAATTTTATTAAAACTTATACAGCTTCTTTTTTATTCCCAAACACCACTTTGTCTCTATGGTCTTTTAAGATTACCTGTAGGTTTAACTATTTAGACTTTGTGTTCTAGCCCTCAAAGGCATATTTGTATGAAAACATGAGTATGATAACTCTAAAAAATTATTTTAATAATTATAAATAACATTGTGTTTCCTCATAAAACCTTTCATGATACCAACCCCTTTATCAAACCTTAAAATCCTCTAGAAAGGTCTCCTAGCTTCTTGTTGACTATCAAAAGACAAGCATATGACTATAATAAAATAATGGATGATTCCACTCTTATTGTGACCTAAAAAAGATTATTTAAATTTATAGTCACTCATAATGACCACTTATAATAATTTTAATAATTGGATCTTGCCTATAAATGCATTTAGATGCAATTTTCCTAAGACTAGCTTAGGCTGCATGTGTTTCCAATAGGACTATGACTGAGTTTTCATCTTTTCACCTTATATTTTTTATTTAGGATGATAAATATGATTTTATTAGGATATAAAATCCTTATTTAAATCCTTCTTTCAATTTTTCATATCTTACTTCTTGGACCTATGCTTCCATCACTACACCATCTCTCTTCATGGACTTAATGGGACTACCTTTGTCATACTACTATGGGTTAAGACTAGAGGAAATGGAGTTTATTGAGATATATTTAATCATTAATTGTAAATTTTATACCTCCCAAGTTATTTTTAAATATTAAATAATCTATTCTTAGTATATTTTCTCTTTAAGAGTACTTTTTGGTTATCACAGTCTTGATTCTATACACAAGCATGTGTACTATACTTCATGAATTGGAAGACCTTTAGTAGATATCAAGATATTTATGAATGTTAATAATATATCAATTTTTAAATTTAAATCATAAGTAACTTCATAAGTTTACTCCTTGAATGGATGTATCTTTAATTGCACTTGTAGGGTATATGGATATGCTAATGCAATTTACCCTAATACTGGCTATGTGTGGCCATTTCAAGGTTGAATATGGAGTGAATATTGTTTGAGAAACCTTATTCACACCCTGATATATTTCAAACTTCATCATTCTCATGAATCTTCTATGTGACATGAGACTTCTCCATAGACTATCATGTTCCTTTCTTCTTCATGCTTTGAGGTAGGCTTGTCCTTGACTTGGCTATAGGTGATGTTTCATGAGGTGAATTATTATGTCACTTTGAAACTTGAATCTCATATTGATATAACTCACCATAATTCCTAGTGACTCTTTAAAACTAGGCATCAACCTTATTTAATCCTAAATACATGACAATATTCTTCACAATCTTGGTCTTAGTAAAGTATTAACATACTTTAAACCCCTTCAAACCCTATTGTATGTGGTGATTAGCATGGAAATATGATCTAATATAAGTTTGATCAAATTTAAGGTTTTACTTTGATCCAAGTTTCATATTCATCACGTTACAACTCTATCACCTTCATACTTATTGCTCTACTTTTTTTGCAAATAGGCTTTTCTTCCTTGTAGGTATGACTGTGTGTGAGCACTTGGATCTTATACAAACTGTGCATAGTTTATAGGTCTTGAACTTGACCAAAATACCTCTTCTCATTTCACTCTAATACTATCAATTTTCTTGAATTTCTTCAATAAATTTAATTCTCCCTCAAACACCATTTCTTCTCCTTGTCAACATCCTTGATCTCACCTTTCTTTACATGGTTGTAGGTACTGATTCCCATGTTGATTGTATAGAATTTGTATAAATTTGGACCTTGAAAATTTCAAAGATGTATCTTATTAAATTTCATCCATTTGTCAATGGTCTCTATATTCTCTATAACCTCATTTCAAGCTTTTCTTTCTTAAAGGTCTTTACTCATTTCTTTGTCTACTTGGGGTTTTTATTGTGTGTCCTTGAATATAGTTGACTATAGGAGTAGGTGATATTTCATGACTAATTTTATATAAACATTCTTGGTGCATCATATGTTCCTTTTTCACCTTGATCATATCATTAAAACCATGCATTTTATCCTTGTTCAAATCCAAAGACACAAAACCTTTTGGAAATAGTAACCTGACTATTCCATATATGACTGTGAATCATAATCTATTATATCTTGTATGGACTAAGACAAGATTGTATGCTAGAAGACTTTGAGGATAATCAACAACATGACTATGATTTTCTTCTCCTGTAGAGAGTTCAAACTTTACTTGATAGTCCTCAATCCACAAACCTTTCTTGAAAAATACCTCAACAAAAGTTGTAGATGTATTATGACCTTGTTTATAGGTGGAGCTTGACTATGTGCTTATACAAATTGAGACAAGATTGGAGAAGTATATCATATGATGTACAAAGGCCAAAAAATATGCTACTCTTCCTTGATCCATGTTTCTTTGGTGGAGAATTAATCTTTCCATAAGATTGATTAAAATGGAGAAGAAACAAGGAAAGTGATGTTACCTTAACCTTCATAAAGTTACCTTAAAAATTGCTAACAAGGAAAACTTTCAAGTTATTTCTCTTTCTATCATGCTTCTCATGACTGGATTTCACTAGGTTTCCCTTATTTTCTTTATTTTCTTGACCATAAATAGACCTAGTGTCATTTAACATGTAATGAGATGACTACCATGGTGCATTAGAGATATTTTGGATCTTGAGGTGAAGCCTTGACTATTTTAGGTGATCATTTTCACTCAAGGAACTCATCATCTTTTGCTTACTAAGGATTTTAAGAAGGTGTTGACCATAATACATCATATAATGTTCATTTTTACTCCTTGGATTATTTAAAGAGGTTAAATGAAGTATATTATTGTCCCTATATGTTCATCACCATTCTTTTCTGACCATGGCATACATAGACCTGATTAGAGATTTTGATCCTAAGAATATAATAAGCCTTTTCAAGTGTTTAAAGAGGATAATTATGAAGTTTGAGAAACATTAAGGAGAAAAATAAACAAGGACATGATTAAGACCTATAAACAATGTCATGAATAATCTTGAAAACCATGTATCAACCTCAAAATCATATAATTTCTCCAAACTGCTTACAGACTATAGAATTACATTGATTTATCTTCTTGAGATCCATATGACCTCACATATGTGTAAATAAGCTAAATAATTTCATGTAATAATGGCTAATGCTCTTAAAAACCTCTAAAAACATGAGTTTTTCTATCATGATTCCCATATGAGGAGAAATCTCAGAATACTTGCTTGCTTGAATGAAGAAAGCATAGTGAGTGATTTAACTTGTAAAGTATGGTTCATGAAGGAGAGAGAGATAAATTGAGAAACAATTTCCATATCTATAATCTCTCTCAGACCCCTTCTTCTACCCAAAATTTTAGACCTTGATTTTCTCTCTCATGGTCGTACCATCTACAAACTTGAAGGGCTCTCTTGATGTGCAAAGAAGCAAGGTGATTGAAGGAAACCAGTTTTGCGAATATTTTGAATCATTTTTCCTTAAATATATTATAAAAGACCTTTCATGTCTTCATATTCAAATTTTTGGCCTCCATTATATGGTAAAGGTTGTGCCATCTGTACTCCTTGCATGAAAACACATAGAAAAGGCCTTTCTTTTGCATTGCCTTCATATTTCAAGTTTGAAACTACAAATTTAATGCATATTTAGTAATACCACAAGTCAAAGAGTTTACTAAGACAAGCATTAAGTCTTTTGACATCAAATAAGGGAAAATTCTGGCACATGAGTACTTTTGGAGTCTTATCTATGCTTTATGTTTGCATGAAGAGATATTTCAAGGCATAATACTTTATAATTAAATAAATTACATGAATTTTAAGGTGTTTCAAAGTATTATGAATTATTTATTGGATTTTGACTCCAAATTTACCATCTAAAGCCTCAAAAATCTCTTTTTAGGCAAAATACATACTTTTACAAGGAGATCTATCAATGAAGAGGCTTATAATAGTGCCATGAAAAGTTTCAAGTTATAAGGGGTCGAATTTGGCCTTGATGAAATAAATTTAAAACATTTTTGGTTACTCACAGGGGTTGACCAACTTGGTGGTCAAGAGAACCTACTAATTTTTCATAACAATGATAGTTTGAAACATGATAACATGGATTCATGACTCTCATGGACTACCAAATAGACTTGTACTTTGAAACACCTCTTTTGACTACAAGAACAACAAGACACAATAGAAACAACACAAGGAAAAAAAACAAAACTAAGAAGCAAACACAACTAACTTAAGGAAATAAGATAAACATAACAATAAAGCATCAGACTACTACTTATGCTAATCACTTATTGAAACATGACAAATAACCTGAAACAATTAACCTGAGATCAACATCTATCCTCTAGGGTCAAATGGAAAACTTGTGTCCACTATGGAACCTTAAAGCATGATTTCCACATCTTGATAACTCCTTCTTGTAGATAGAAACATTTTCATGTTTGTGGCATCTTGGTGAAGCATATGGGCCTTATAGTTTCATTATCAAGTGTATGGGTTGTACATGTTAGTCCAAGACCCAATGATACTCCTCATATATCCTTATATTTTGCAAGAACAATGTTAATTATACCTTATTCATGGGATACCAATGATCAACCATGTCTTGATTGATATTTTCATTCTACTCCACATGGAATGGTGACTTGTCAATGCCTTCATGATTGACATATTGAACTTCATTAGTCATGTTAAGTGATAATATATATTCACTTTATTTGTATTTAGGAGTATCAACTTGAGGTACTACCACAACAAACACTTCTTCATGTTTCTCATCATCATATACTTGCTTTTCTTGTGGTCAAATATTGATAGGGTTAACAGCTAATTATTATTCAACATGTTTCATAAGAAGTGTAAGACCTTGAAGAGAATGATATTCATTAAAAATGTTCATATATTTCTACCAAAAGTCATCATTGTCACTTTGGCACTCATCTTTATTGGTTGATCCATAATTATCTATGGTAACTACTGCAAGTTCTTGATAAACATCTTGATGAAGGATAGCTACCATGTGACCAAGGAGTTCTTTAGAAATAACCTCTTATTGATCAACTTAAACCTCTTCTTATGTCTCATCTTGTACCTAAATCTCCTCTTGAAACTCATCTTCTTTGTCATTATGAAATATTAATTCATGGCTATCCTTGCCAATAAGTATCTCAATGGCGATGTCTTCTTCATGTTCAACTAAAACCTCTTTCTCATCACCTATCACCTCAAATGAATCTTCTTAATTTACCTCATAAAGGATGGACTCCTTATCAAAGAGTGGCATGGTGGATCCTTGAAAATAATTAAGAAGATGAGATAAATCCAATAGATTTTCCATGGGATTCTACTCATGGGGCTACTCAAATTTGATAACCATCACCTCTTTTCTTTGCTGCAAGTTTTTTCTTGAATAAATTTCAATGAGGGAAAGGCCTTGGGATCTTGAGGAGGGAGGAGTGGAGGATAAATAATATCATGCTTTCTCTTGACTTATGCTTGAATTCTCTTCTTTCTCCCTTGACTACTGTACTTATTTCCAAGTCATGAACTTGGGTTTAGGGACCTTTTGTATTGCACTTATTACATCCTTGGGTATGAATGGAGACACCTTATGTTGAGATTGTGTTGCTTTTATAGTTGCTATTGACTACTAAATATGTTGGTTTTCAAGCTCAATTTTTTGAGAAATGTGAGCCTCAAAATCATGAACCAACTTATTAGAGATCTCTCCCTACTAATTATAATATGAAGGCTTTGTATGATCTATTGTGAAACATGTGATTCAACCTCCTCAAAACACACTTATTCCACATTTTGAGGTCTCTCTTGGATAGAATTCCAAGTAGGAAATCTTGGAAAATATTTTGAGGAATTTTAAGGGATGTGATATACATTTTTTTGATATTCATGAAGAGAAAAGGGTAGTTCAATGGGAAATGGATGTATCTCATGAACTACCAACTTCTCTTCAATACCTACAATTAGACCACCTATGTCAAGGATATCACCACTAACTTTTTGATCTCTTTGTCTTATGAAAGATTCACATAATTATTTATCTTGTTGTAATAAATCTCTTATGCTCTCAATTTCATGCTTAGGGATCTCCTATCCATATCTCTTTTGAGTGTCTATGGTCACCATTTATTTCTCATAGATAAAAAAGGATTATTTGAAGCTTAATATGGATTGTCTTAAAACATGATTGAGTGGATTAGGAATGTCATGAGATTGACATGATTGATTACATTGATAATTAGGTCTCCAAAGAAGTGAATGAGGTTCACAAGGATCATAGGCCTAATAATGGATTTCATATGTTTGATCAAGGTGAATGTAAGGGGTCATAACGAAATGGATATAAATCATATTGGAATTGACATAGATCATAGGGATGTTGATAAGGATATTAATGACCAAAATCTACTCCATAGGCTGCCATAGCTTAGAAGACACATGAAAAACAATAAACTATGAACAAGAGTTGCCCTTTACCACAAAGATGATGACCATATGAATGTTTGAAACTACTTGTAAAGACTAATATTATTGTAAATTAATACTCCAAGGGCTAGATCTATGTCCCACTAGGCAAACCAAAATTTTTAGCAACCCAAGTTGCACCTTACTAAAGTAGATTACTCAGATCTCCTTCAAACTTAGGCTAACATTAGATTGGTCTAAAGGTTGTGGGATACGTTTATCTTAGACCAAACCTATAGATTATGAAGTTAGATCCTCTAATGTATCAAATTTAGATTTGTTACTAAAACTTGCTTTGCTTTGGGGGTGAAAATCTGAAAGGGAAATCCTATTTTAGTGATGGTGATGCACCTATATTTTTGGTTCATCCACTCAATTTTATACCTATACAACACTAATGAACCAAAAATGGATTAAGAGACTATCTCTAAGGCTTATTTTGAGACAATATTTCACATGGAGATCTTGATGTATGATTATAACTTGGAGGTAAAGAAAGAGAGCTCTACTTTGAGGCACTATTCAACCTTGTTACACTACAAATCTAATCACCAACCTTTGACACTACACATAACCTGCAAGAGACAATAGATAAGTGTAGAAAGGACATGCTAAGGGAATATTCATCAACTTTTACACATCTAAAAAAACATATAAAAATTATAATTCAATCATAGAGATGATACAATAATCCATTTTATTGATTCAAGAGGTTATAAATCTCAATCTTGGTAGAGCTTCATCATGCCTAAGAGAAGGATCCTAAAAATAAGACTAAAAGCCTAAACATATAGAACATGAGAAGATAAAATCAAATAGAATGGCATAAAGGAGAGAATAAAAATTCATATAATCATTACTCCATCTAGACTTAAGTTATAAATAGTTACCAATAGTCCTCAAGACACCTCTCTATATCTAGTGCCTTTCATGCTTCTTAAATGAGATTTTTGGCATTAAAAACATGGTGGTGGGCCATAGTTGACTTGTTAAAACTCATATTATATCATGTTATGCCATAAATTGGTTAGATGACTCTTTTTTAAGGTCATTCATGCATTGATTAGCTCTTAAGGGCCAGTCAACTCATGATAAGGATCAATTATGCATTGATTGACAACTCAAAGACCAGTTGTGCATGCAATTTTCCACTTAAAGACTAGATAAATCATGTGATTTCTAGTCAAATATCATTTATGAAACATGATAACTCCATATTAACCCTTTTTAACATCCTTATAAGCCATACTTCATTTTACTTGCTTAATTAATTAGGTCTACTAAGCTAATTAGGCCTAGTAGCCTAACTACCTATACTTGATAGCCATGAAAACCTTATAATAAACTTTAAACCTATGAAATAATGAGTATGATGCCTAAATAAGCCTTACATATCACGAAATATGTCCTTTTAGGTAGTAAACATCTATTAATTGGTCAAACTAGTTGACTAGGTCACCTTGTTCATCACATCTGCAAACTAGTTGATTTGAAAAAGCTCATAGGGGCATTTATAAGAATGGTTTTAAGAATCTAATAATTTTAAAATAAATAAAAAGTGCCAAAAAATATATTTAATTATTGGAATCATCTTAAACTATCTTATACCTTTGTTTCTACATTTTTTCCTTAATAAACCCTATTTTTTTCCATGTCTATATAGTTCCATACGTCATGGTACCATTTTTAGGATGCTCTCTAAATGTAATTCATGTTTCTAGTGGTTATTAGGGGATTTATGGGTGTTTGGATGAAATAAAGTTGAATTTTATCAAAATTGGTCTATGGGAGGGTTTAGGGAGGGTGTTTCACCAAGACCAAGACTGTGAAGAATAGTGTCATGTCTTTAGGATTCAATAAGGTTATTGCCTAGGTTTGAATAGTCACTAGGAATAATGGTGAGTTATATAAATATGAGGTTAAAATTTCAAAGTGACATAATCATTCACCTCATGAAACATCACCTAAAGCCAAGTCAAGGACAAGTCTACCTCCAAGAATGAAGAAGAAAGGAGTAGAATAGTCTATGGAGAAGTCTTATGTCACATGGAAGCTTGATGAGAATGATGAAGTGTGAAATGGGTTAGGGTGTGAAGAAGTTTTCTCAAACAATATTCACTACACAGTCCACCTTGAAATGGCCACACACAACTAATACATATCCACATACCCTATAGGTGAAGTTAAACATACATCCATTAAAAGAGGATACTTGTGAATTTATCTATGATTTCAAGTCACAAATTGATATATTTTCAACCTTAATCAAGATCTTGAACTCTAATAAATATCTTCCAAATCATGAAGTATAGTACATAGGGTTGTGTATGGAATTAGGACTATGATAACCAAAAATGACCCTTGAAGATAAAATATACTAAGAAGAGATGATATAAGGTTTAAAAATATCTTGGGAGGTCTCAAAGTTATAATTAATGATTAAATATATCCTAATCACCTCCATTTCTTCTAATCACCACCTACATTAGTATGATAGAGGTAGTCACATCGAGTCCATGATGAGAGATGATGTAATGATGGATGCATAGGTCCAAGAATTAATATATGAAACATTAAAATAAGGATATAATATCCTAATCAAATCTTATTTGGCATACTCAAGCACAAATACAAGGTGAAAAGATGAAAATTTAGTCATAGTCCTATTGCAAACACAGGCATCCTAAGCTAGTATTGGGAAAATTACATTTACAAGCCTTTATAGGAAATATCGAATTATGAAACTTGGTATAATTGGTTATTATGAGTGAATATAAGTTCCCATAATCTTTTTTAGGTCACACTAATATTTTATTCATCCACTACTTTTGTACAATCATATGTTTGTCTTTTGGTGGTCAACATGAAGCTAGGAGACCTTCGTGGAAGGTTTTAAGGTATGATTTCATGAGAGGTTTTATGAGTAAATTTAAAGATATGTATAATTATTAAAACATCTTATAATATTTATCACACTCTTTGTTTCATACAAATATTCCCTTGATGGATAGAACACACAATCTGAACAATCAAACCTATAATGAGTCTTAAGAGAACATGAAGACAAAGTGGAGTTTGAGAATAAAAAGGTGGTTATATAAGGTTAAATACAAGTTTAAATCATATAATATTATTATTTTTAACCTCAAAATTTACTTATAGGTCACTCATGCCTCTAACATTTAGATTAGGCCTAGAAACCAGTTTTAGGCCTAGAAGGCCTATATCACCCTGAGGCACTTGCAAGACTCTATCAAGTAAATATGGCATCATTAGAAGGTGAAATGAGATGTTAAATTACCTTAAAGGTGTTTTAAATTATATAAATACAATCTAAAGTTCAATTTGGTCCTTTAAATAAAATTCAAATTATTATAGTTAAGAGAGTCATTCGAACCACTTGTTTTAATGCTCATAACTTTCACCACAAGAATATTTTGACTAAATGATCTTATAATGATTTGATTAACCATATTCAATTTTAATACATGAATTATTGAGTTTTATTTAGGATACTAGGTTTATGAAACATCACTAAGAGTATAATAATGTACAGAATGGATATAAAACCGTAAAAGTCAACTTCTCTACATACGTATCTTTGACCACCTTTTGTATGGGAACCCAAGATTATTATGAAATTTTAAGGGGTATATGAAATAAATATCCATGTAAATAAGTTATATTTTTTATTTCCATAATTTATGAACCATTTTTAATAAGGTTCACCCCTAGAACCTTGGCTTTTGTACGAATTGTACATAGTTTTTAGGTCTTAAACTTGACCCAAAAAAACTCTTCCCATTTCAATATAATGATCTCACCTTACTTGAAATTATTAAATAATTTAAATTCTCTCTCAAACACCATTTATTATCCTTTTCTACATCATTGATCTCACCTTTCTTAGCATGGTTTTAGGTAGATATTCCCATGTTGACTCTATGGACTATATATAAGTTTGGACCTTGAGAAGGTCAAAGATGTATCTTATGGACTTTCATCCATTTATAAATGGTATCTATATGATATATAAATTAATTTTAATCTTTTATCTTTTGAAGGTCTTCACTCATTTCTCTACCTACTTCTTGAGTTCTTGACTATGTGTCTTTGAATAAAGTTGACTATAGGAGTAGGTGATCTTCCATGACTGATTATAGATCAACCTTATTGGTTCATCATATGGCTGTTTTGCACCTTGATCATAAAATTAAAACCATTCTCTGTATCCTTATTAAAATCCAAATACATAGGACCCTTTATAGATACTAACCTAATTGTTCCATATATGACTGTAAGTGATAATCTACTATATCTTATATGGGCTGAGCCAAGATTATATGCTATAAGACTTTGAGGATGATCAACAACATGAATATTATGTTATTATCCTACATAGAGTTCAAAAATTAATTAAAAATCCTTAATCCTTAGATATTTCTTTAAAAATACCTCAACAAAATTTGTAGATGTACTATGATCATGGTTGTAGGTGGAGGTTGACTATGTATTTGTAGATTAGAGAAGTGGATATTATGGTGTACAAAGGCCAATAACTTCTATACTCTTACTTGATCCATGTTGCTTTGATGGAGAAATAATATTTCCATAATATTGATTGAAATGGAGAAGAAATAAGGAAATCCAACTTACCTTAACTTTCAAAAAGTTACCTTAAAAACTACTAACAAGGAAGAATTTCAAGTTATTTCTCTTTCTATCATGATTTTCATGACTGGATTACACTAGGTTTCCTTTGTTTTATTGTTTATCTCGGCTATCAATAGACCTAGTGTCATTGAACCTATAATGAGATGACTACCATGGTGCATAATAAATATTTTAGATCTTGAGGTGAAGCCTTGAATAGTGTAGGTGATCATTCTCACTCAAAAAACTCGTCATATTTTGCTTACTAAGGATTTTGAGAAGGTGTTGACTAAAATGCACCATATAATGTTCATTTTTATTATTTGGATGATGTAGAGAGGTTAAATGAAGTATATTATTATCCCTATATGTTTATCACCATTATTTTTTGACCATGGCATACACATGCCTGAATAGAGATTGTATTCCTAATAATATCAATCATAAGCCTTGTCAAGTGTCTAAAGAGGAAAATGATGAAATGTGAGAAAAATTAATGAGACTAATGGACAAGTACATGAATAATACCTACAAATAATGTCATGAATAATCTTGAAAACAATGGATCAACCTCAAAATTGTATAATTTCTCTAAACTATCTATAGAGTGTAGAATTGCATTGATTTGTCTTATTGCACTCTATATGACCTCACATATGTGGAAAGAAACTAAATAATTTCATGTAGTAATGGCTCATGCTCCTAAAAAATCTCCAAAAACTTTATTTTTCTATCATGATGCCCAAATAAGGAGAAATCTTAGAAATTGGTTACTTGTTTGAATTACGAACGCATAGTGAGTATTTTAACTCATAAAGGATGGTTCATGAAAGAGAGAGATAAATTGAGAAAAAATTATCATATCTTAATTATCTCTCAAACCCCTTCATCTACTCAAAATTTCATACCTATATTTTCTCTCTCATGGCCGTACCATCTACAAACCTAAAGGGCTTTGTTGATGTGTAAAGGAGAAAGGTAAATGAAGGGAACTAGTTTTGAGCCTATTTTGAATCCTTTTGCCTTAAATATCTTTTAGAAGACCTGTAATTTCTTCTTCAAAATTATTTTACTCCATTTTATGGTAAAGGTTGTACAATCTATCCTCCTTGCATGAAAACACATAGAAAAGGCCTCTTTTTTGCATTGTCTTCATATTTCAAGTTTGAAAACACCAATCTAGGGCATCTTGAGGAATATCATGAGTCAGAGTTTTTTAAGACGAGTATTAAGTCTTTTGACATCAAATAAGAGCAAATTTTATCATGTGGTAACTTTTGGAGTCTTATATATGCTTTATGTTTGCATGAAGAGATATTTTCAAGGCATAAGACTTTAGAATTAAGGCAATTATATGAATTTGAAGGTGTTTCAAAGTATTATGAATGATTTAGTGGATTTTGACTCAAAATTTGCTATCCAAAGGCTCAAAATCTCTCTTTTAGGCAAAATACATAGTTTTACAAGGAGATTTATCACTGAAGAGGCTTATAATAGTGCCATGAAAAGTTTCAAGTTATAGGGGATAGGCCAAATTTCCAACAATAACTTAACCCACTTCAAACACTACAATGAAATATTCAAAGTGATTGAAGTTTTTCCCAAGTCTACCTCTAGTGATGATAAAGATGAAGTCAAATTCTTAGATGCCTTCATGCCACATGAAATATGTGGGTTGCATAAATTTGTATCAAAACTAGAGGTTTCCCCTTATGCTAACCTCTTCAATAATATGCTCCTCAAATCCAAGTGGGTGAAATATGGTGCCCATAATGTGGTGTACTCTACAAGATCAATGCACATGATTGTGAATATCTCAAAAGATACATTTAAAGCATACTATAGCCTCCTAGAGTACACAATTACCTATGACAATACCACTATGTATTTATGGGATAAAACCTATCAAATTTATGAGGCTTTGAAGGATTGGGAAGAGAACCCAATTTCCAAGTGGGTTAATAAGGAATATATTGATTCTTAGACTATCTTCACCTATAAGGAAGGGGTCCATGTTAGGATGATCCTAATTAATTAATTATTTAGGGAAAGTGATTATTTACACATTGATCTCCTTTAGGTGCCAATACTTAACATCATCCCTCAAGGCTGAAGAGATCCTAGACCTTTGGAGCATTGTCAACTTTTGACTAGTGCATAATGTTATGGAGGCTTGGAATGGTGGTAACTTTTACATGATGAGTTACCTAGTGTATGTTATATATGTAATGATTATGGTTAATCCTTATACTTTCCCACCTTAGATTCATGGGGTTGTAACTATACACATAGTGTTATACAAGGTATATGGACACCATTACCAAACCCACATCCATGAAATCTATGAGTCATTATACTTGGTGATCTATATAGACATCGATGAGATGACCATGGATAGACTCTCTAATGAAATTAGGAAATGTCTTTCCCCCAATAGTGAGTATTGGTATTATAGGGATGACACCACCATCTAAGTGGTGCATATTTTCAATCCCCCCCTTTACTTTCCATATCAAGTTTTGGACTAGTTAGCCAAGAAGGACATTTCCTACTATCTAATAATGCATCTTCATCCACTACCTCAATCACCAATAGAAGGATTGCCAATAATTCCATATATTCATCCATTATCATGTATATAAGAGTCTACCTCCATTATAAAATATGGTGGTGAGTAGGGATTCTTATACCTAGGTAGAGTGGAGCATAGAGAATGGGATCACCATGGTATAGTAAAGGCCCATGTGGAGAAATTTTTTCTTGTCTCAACATCACTAAAATCTAGATACCTCATTTAGACAATGATATCAACTTCAACCCCACATATGATAAGGAGGTGATTTCCAAGCCAGAGGCAAAGAAAGGGAAGGGAAATAAGGTTCAAATAAGTCCATATACCCAAAGTGGCCATGCTTCACCTGAACCAACATAGACCTATGGATTCATTATGTGATTCCCCCCTAGATTTCAAGGAAATTCATCTAGGGAGTCATTAATCCCTCTCCTTTATGGGTATTACCTCCCTTATAATTATCTCTAGCTCTACCACCTCCTATAGTTCAAGGTTCTCAACTAATAGTCACACATGTGTTGTGATTCAACATTAGCAAAAGCCTAGAGTCAATCATTGAACATGAAAAACAATAGGAATCCTTGTATATCCCTTTACCTACTTCCACCATCCATCAACAATCTAGTGGAACACACTCTAGTTTCCCTTTTCATACCAGGCCTACTCAAGTGCTAACTCCCCTATTTCCCATTCTAACACCCCCAAAATTATCTCAATTACCTATTGATCCATCCATGTAAAACATCCTCTCATCCTAACTTCCACCCACTCAACCCATTTCATCATCAAGGATCCCTATGGCAAGCCTATAATATTCAAGAGATACAGTTGTTTGGCCCTTGGTGCCTCTATTATCTAGTAACCAATAGGTTGTTACCTAGTTTAAGTCCTGGTGACCCTATAAATAATTGTACATGTGTGTATAATTCTATTAGTTCCAACCACTTTAGTGGCACCTACAGTCACTCTATACACTCCAAGTCATCCCTAGCCACCACTACCACCACTACTCCTATTATTGTAGCATAATATTATCTAAGAAAGAGGCCTAAAAAGAAGCAAAAAGTATTCTTGATCTTCAACACCTTGTTGATATATGTGTCAATTACAAGACTCCTTTTTTTATTATCTTAGGTGCCTAAGGATTTATATTTAACTAGCTAAATTCCTCATTTATTATTAACACTCCTTTACCTGGTGCCATGAGCCCACATGTCAATTTAACCCAAAGCTAGTGGCATGCTCATATGTTCCCATGGGATTCCTTGTTTATCCTTCCCATTTTCAACCCCATACCCCCAACTCCTCCATTTATATCTTCCTTCCTTCTCTTACTTCATTCATTCCCCATCCTCCCATGATCTACCTTCCACCTTTGTCTCTACCACCCCACCTTCACCCCCTTTTACCCTAGGAGTTTCCATAGGATCATAAGAGTGTAAGATCATTTTGAAGGGTGATATAGAGGTTTAGTAGGAGTTTTATAGGAAATTAAATAACATGAGGAGGATCCTCATGTGTAAATTCACTCAAGGAGGGGACCCATTGGTCATGGTAGACCAATAATGGCATCTTCACCCTCAACAATGTGAGAAAATCTAGTGGGGAAGAGAGTGTGGATGAGGATCTAGTGTTTGTGTTTTGAGACACTCATAACATGTCTAAAAAAATTATTGAGGATGTGAACAAGTATGTTCAAGTTCTTGAGGTATATATTAAGATCACATTCCCTATATAATTAATTGGTTAGCTCAAATAATCACTCATATAGTTCTTCACATGTTTAGGAAAAATAGTCAAGATATTATCTATAAGTAGGGAGCACTTCTAATGACATGAGCATGCTTGGGAAGGATCACTTGCATAGACAATGAGTGTAAAAATATCATTGTGGTTATTAACAAGGGCATGTTCCTAAATATCAAAATCATGACTCTCTCTGAACTCAAGTTGTACCATACATATGTTTGAAGCATGAGAGCTTCAATTGAGGAGTAATTAGAACTAGCATAGACGATCATGGAACCTCTTGAATAAAGTAGGGAAAGGATGTTGGATTACATTAAGGAAGTCAACATCATAGTCTTATTCCATTCAGATGGCATACTTCTTGATAGAGGAAAATTTGAGGTCTACCTAGGTCATTTTGACTAGATCTTGATTAGAAGGGTGTTAGAATATAATAAGGATAAAGCCAATGTAATTTTGGAGCTCTCAACCCAATCCACAACTAGTATCATCTAGGTTTTAGAAGTGAAATATTCCCTTAAGGCCTTGATCCAAGTGATTTATAAATGAAGGGGATGCACATATTTAAATTCATAAAACAAATAGAAAAGGGGAAGTAGGGTAAGTCAAAAAAGGATTTTTATCAACTTTAAAGGGTACTAATTCTTCAAGAAATAAGTTGTGTGCCCAGCCATAGTTATACCTACTGGGTGAATATTTTGTCACCAACTGACTGTCAGTAAAATAGGTGCATCAACCACAACATAAGGATATTTATATAGCAAAATGGATGTGGTGACTATAGCCAGATTGGGATAAATCTCTCCTCTCAGCAAGGGGAGGTTCCCTATAATATATATATATATATATATATATATATATATATATATATATAAGCTGAAAATACACTCAGGGGTCAAATCATACCATCCATCTCTCTTTTTTTAGAGATGATGTTCATAGAACAGAGGAGAATTCTGGTGTAGTTACTGAAAAGGCACTTCTCTTCTTTCAAAAGTGATATTCAACAAAAAGCAAGATTCTTCCTAGGTAGTAATAGAAACCACAAGAAACCAACGAAAGCACAAAGTCTTCTATTGTCTCTCCTATTGATTAAGACAAAGGAACACAGTAGTTTGAAGCATAGCCCAAAGTCTCCACTTCAACTACAATAGAGTAAAAGGTTATGAGGGATAAAGAGAGATCAAAGTCTCTCCAGTATCCTTTACACAAAACACAAATTGAAGACACTTATGGTAGCAAAAAGTCTCCCATAGTTGGCTTTAGGACATCTTCCAGCTTACTTCCAATAGTTTTGCTTGTTTGATTAAATGGACAAGACTGTATTTAGGAAATAGAAATAAGTGCAATTTCCTAGATGACACAAGATTATTCCAACACAAAGTCTAAAAGGTCACTTGCTTTCTCATTCATTTAACAAAATATGATTAACAATTTGAGCTCAAAGTCTTAGGAATGCCTTTCAATTTAGGCAAAGCTTCACTTCTAATAATAGAGAGATCTCCCTTATAAAAAATGAGAGATTACAATATATAGTATCACAAGAAAGACTTGGGTGCTTATTTTCATGAAAATGGCCCATGTTGAATTAAATGCATTAAATATATATGAAAGGGCCATGCTAGAACAGGTCATCAGCCTTGACTTTGGCATTCTAAATCATCTAAAATGTCTCCTCCTAAGAATGGGTTTTTTGGTCTTCTTTATGATGCTTACCATGTCTCCACCTATTGGAAATAAATATCATATAGATATTTCTAGATTTCTTATTGTCATTCTCTCTTTCCTTACCATGTTTTGTCTTTCCTTGGCAATCTGAGCTCTCGAGGCTATCTTCTCACTTTCTATTGCTCTTTTGGCTCCTTTTTGGGCTTGTCACTAAGATTATTCTTAGGTCTTTTAAAAACTAATAGTTATTCCATTACCCTAAAATTGACATCCACAGGGACGTCATTGGTCACTTTGAACCTCTTTAAACCTTGAACCTTGAACTCTTTTGGTTCAAAGGTTCAATGTTTTTTAAAGGGCCACGTTCACTCTCTTTTTCTTCTTCGGTTGAACCATTTGGTTGAACTTATTTTTAGAATCTTTTGCTTCCTTTATCCACTCAAAGATTCCTTTCAAACTTTAAACTCTTTGAATCCTTTAAACCTTTAAACCATTTTGGTTCAAGGTTCAACGGTTCAACAATTCATTCTCTTTCTTTAAATCCTTTGAAGCTTTGAACTCTCTAGATCCTTTCTTTTTCTAAGTCCGTCAAACTTATTGAACTCATTGAACCTTTGAAGCTTTGGGAGGTAGGGTTTAATGGTTCAACAGTTTAACCTTCACTCTTTGAAGCCTTCTTTTCTTTAAGTCCACCAAAGTCTTTGAACCTTTGAACCTATTGAACCTTTGAACCTTGCAAAGGTGGGGTTCAATGGTTCAATGGTTCAAAGTGGTCCATTCTATTTGTTTGAAGCCCGTCGTTAAGTCTTTTGATCAAACCTTGGCATTGAATCATCCTCAAAACACTAAGGAAAAGTCTTAAGTGTTTTGAACTTCCTTTGAATAAATCCCACCTATTAAACCTGTGACTTCCTTAGCTGAAAAGGCTTGAATATTTGAAAAACTTAACTACTCAAAACATTTTTGAGAAAGAAAAGAGAGAGTTTTGGTCTGCAAGACCAAATTGGTCAGTATGTTGTCCATAAAAGCAAGTGACAAATTTTGGGAACAACAGCTAGCTCCAGTTGGGGAGATTCTATTGATTAAAATTTTGAAATAATCAAAGGGAGTATAATCCAAAATCTCAGTGCCTTCATCTATGCCATTGGGTTACAGAGTCATGCTACCTAAAAATAAAGGCACCAAAAAAAAAAATGAACAACACAAAATAAAAGGAAGACTATACAAAAATTATACATATATACAATTGGACTTATTTGATACCTCAAAGATTGAAGTGCTTCAGATGGTACCCACTATGAGGTAGAGAAAATGGTGTCTCATCTTGATAAATCAGTAAGAGACTATTTTTACCCCAAAATCAGTGATCGGAAAATGGACTTCTCCACCAAGAATCTAATTTTTTGTGCCTTCCTTTTGGTTTCCTCTTCTTTCCCCTTAACAAGGCTCGATCTCTACCATGAATCTTTGCTTTCCTACCAAAGATTTTCTTTGCTTGACATTGATAGGTATTAGTATGGTCCACTACCATAGTTTGTTTCTCTTCAGTTCCAATGAAGCACATGATTTAACTGTCAGCATCAAACACCTTCCAATGGTTTGCATTATTAGGTACACTTGGTCAAAAGACCAACTCGATAGTGTACCTATCTTCTTTGAAATCTTAGTGAGGGACCAAGAGAGTTACAAAGACGACCAATGCATCTACATGACTATTAAATTCTCTAAGCATGACTACAATACTGAAAGCATCAAAGCTTTCAATGCAGTCCTACACTAGATTGTGATAATGTTGTAATCTCTCATTCTTGGTTTGATACATGTTCTTTACCTAACAAACCACCAGCTCAGCGTCTCCTTTGGCATGAAGGAGCTTAACACCTTTATCTTGAGTAGCCTTTAATCTGAGCAGTAGTGATTCATACTCAGTAGTGTTATTAGTGTTGCTGAATTGTTACTTGTATGAATATGGAAAAATATCTCCTTGAGGAGATATTAAAACAACTCCAGCTCTAGAACTAGTTGAAGCATTGCTACCATCGAATTCTAAAATTTAGAAATCATCAGATTTTGATCTTATTTCATATTCCTCTTCATCAAGAAGAGAAGATCATTTTTCATGTGTATTATGCCCTACCAATTCTTTTGATGTCTTATCTAAATTTCTTAGATTGTCACCTATAGAACTTTCATCTACTAAAATAGAAACATCTTTAGTAGTCAAAAAGTAATTACCCAAGCCTAAATATTAAAATAGAATTTAAGCTTCAGGGGCTGATGTTTGGGTGACAATGTACTTCGATTCCTTCTCAGGAAGCAGCCTTTACATGATGCCCTTGATAAGAATCCTCACTTCAGATAGGTTCAGGCCCAATTCTCCACCAACATCCTTGCAAAAATTTTACCCAAGAAGAATGTTGTAGGAGGCTGAGATGTCAGCCACTAGGACTGTCATTTTGATTCTCTTATATGGGAAGGCCGCAAATATAAATTGAGCATCTTTGATTTGTCCTAGTAGAGGCACTTGTTTGTTTTCCATGGAGAAACATCTCCCAAAGGTCTTACTCAATGTGATACCAAGAGATTCTACCACCTTGGTAGGCATGACATTATCTGAGGTGCCTGAGTCAATTATGCAATTATTCAGCTGATGACTGTTTATCAACAAGGAGACATAAAATGGTTTTGTCTTTCTAGGGGTAACTAGAGGAGTAATCACAAGGTTATTTGGGTAGGTGTGTTCTTTGGGGAAATAGGAGTTACTTTTGAAATTTTTTGTCCTATAGGGATGGTTTTATTCTTGATGCATTGAACTAACCTATCCAACTACTCAGGGTTGGATTGCAAGAATTTAAACTCAGACATTTGAATTTTGGTCTTCTTAGCATGGTCAATTATATCAAATGACTGAAATGAATTTGAATTAGAGGAATGTAGTCCATCAATCTAGTTTTTAATAGGTGTAGGACTGGTCTATGAATTTGAAGTGAAAGGTGAAGGAATATTTGAGGTACTTACTTGTTTAGTGATCAGTGGGTCCTTTGATTACAAAGGCAGTGAAGTTCTTCATTTATAAATTGAAATTATTGGTCAAGATTCTTCCCTTATTTTTCCTTTATCTAATTATTGAGTTGATTGGTTTTAGGATCTAGTAAATACAGTGTATGATCCATCAAATGCTTCACCTTTACTTTTGGGTTCATCCTGGTAATTCAAGAAACTAATGTTAAAATCGCCAGCTAATTCTTCTTGTCCTTTTACAAAGAGATCAGCATCATCTTCTTGGTCCAACTCAAATTAGAAGGAGAAATTAGGTTGAGCTTCATGATAACCAATTGCTGAGTTAGTTGGTGCTACTTTAATGGTAAGCTTCCTTGGTGGGAGAGGAAGGTGATTTGGTTGCCCTTAATTTCTGGTAGCATTGCCTTGATATGATTGGTTTGGAAACATCCTCCTTGGTATATTCTAATAAGAAGGAGGATCAAACATCCCTTGTGACATTCTCTTTTCTAGAGCTAGCAATTCATTTGCTAGCTTTTGCACCATAGGATCAGTGGTACCTATAAAAGAATATTTAGAAGATGAAGAAGATTTACCTCTGTTAAGATCTCTTCTTATCTTTCCTACCAAGATAAGATCATCTTCAACCTCAGTCACCAAAATTTGAGCTACAACAAGATCTATGTGGCCATCTCACCTCAACAAGAAACTCACTTCAAGAAGCTAAGAATTGATGAAAAAACATTTGAGATTCTCAGGTGTCAGTTGAGCAATTGTGAGAATCCTATTCCTTAGCTTGTCAAATTTAGTAATGAAGTCTCTCATGGGTTCATGAGGATCCTTCTTCATTTGTGTAAGCTAGGTGAATAGGGCATGTACATCTTTTGTAGGCTTGAACTTGGCCTCAAATTTGGCCTTGAGCGTGTTCCAGTCAGTCACTGTTTGTGCTTATAGATGGTTAAACTAGTCTACAGTAGCACCTTACAATGTCTCTACAAATAGTTTGACTACAATGTCTTCATATTCAACACCTATCACACCACAAGCTATGAAAAAGGCTGTTATATGTTCATAAGGATGAACCTTCCCATCACCATAGAACTTGGGTAAATTTTTTCTTCAGCTACGGGGTAGCTCATGTAAAGGTGGGGTTAGATTCAGAGGACCAAAAGTATTACCCTAGGGGCCTTGGACTACCATGATATGGCTGTTGAAAGGAGGGATAATAAATCCCTATGAGATATGTATAGATAAATCTCTACTAGCAGAGGAAAGAGAAACTTTGCCTGGTATTAAGGACCTGATGTTTGTAGGAGGAAAACTCTTAGTTTGTTGAAGGTGAGTTTGTGGAGGGAAAAGAACAAAATTACTTAGTTTCACCAACTCAAATATAGGTTCAACAATACCTTGAGCTCTCTGGCTTCACGTGTACGATGGATCTACCAGAGTATAAAATGAAAATGGAAAATAACTAGAACTACTTCAATTTGAAGCTTGAGGCTTCAAGCTACTTGTTCTTCCCCAATAGAGTCACTAAAAACTATTGGTGTGGAGCTGCTCATTATATCCATATGAGATATGAAATGCTTCAACTTGAATAAAATAGAAAGGGACTAGAAATTCTCCTCAATCCCTAGCAGAGTCACCAAAAACTATTGGCATGGAGCTGCTTGTTCTATCCCTATGAGATATGAAATGCTCTAACTTGAATAAAATAGAAAGGGACTAGAAATGTTCATCAATCCCCAGCGGAGTCACCAAAAACTATTGGTGTGGAGCTACTCATTCTATCCCTACAAGATATGAAATTCTTTAACTTGAATAAAATAGAAAGGGACTAGAAATGCTCATCAATCCCCAGCAGAGTCACCAAAAACTATTGGGTGAATATTTTGTCACCAGCTAACTATCAGCAAAATAGGTGCATCAACCACATCATTAGGAGATTTATATAGTAAAATGGATGTGGTGACCACAGCTAGATTGGGATAAATCTCTCCTCTTAGCAAAGGGAGGTTCCTTATAATGTAGAATATATATATATATATATATATATATATATATATATATATAAGCTGAAAATACACTTAGGGGTGAAATCATACCATCCATCTCTCTTTTTTTAGATATGATGTGCATAGAATAGAGGAGAATTCTGGTGTAGTTACTGAAAAGGCACTTCTCTTCTTTCAAAAGTGATATTTAGCAAACAGTAGGATTCTTCCTGGGTAGTAATAGAAACCAACAAAAGCATAAAATCTTCCATTGTCTCTCCCACTAATTAAGACAAAGGAACACATTAGTTTGAAGCATAGCCCAAAGTCTCCACTTCAACTACAATAGAGTAAAAGGTTACGAAGGATAAGGAGATCTCAAAGTCTCTCCAGTATCCTTTAAACAAAACACAAATTGAAGACACTTATGGCAGCACAAAGTCTCCCACAATTGGCTTTAGGATAGCTTCCAGCTTACTTCCACTATTTCTACTTGTTTGATTAAATGTACAAGACTATATTTAGGAAATATAAATAAGAATAATTTCCTAGATGACACAAGCTTATTCCAACATAAAGTCTGAAAGGTCACTTACTTTCTCATTCATTTAACAAAATATAATTAATAGTCCTAGGAATGCCTTTCAATTTGGGTAGAGCTTCACTTCTAATAATAGAGAGATCTCCCTTATACAAAATGAGAGATTACAATATATAACATCACAAGAAAGACTTGGGTACTTGTTTTCATGAAAATGGTCCATGTTGAATTGAATGCATTAAATATTTGTGAAAGGGCCATGCTAGAATAGGTCATCAGCCTTGACTTTAACATTTTGAATCATCTAAAATGTCTCCTCATAAGCATGGGTTGTTTGGTCTTCTTTATGATGCTTACACGGCTGTCCATTCGCCTTTACTTAATGTAGAAAAATATGCCATGCCTTTGAATGTTTATGTTCTCTGATGTCCACCTGGTGGAATATTCCACCTACTAGAAATAACTCTCTTACAAATATTTATATATTTCCTATAGTCATTCTCTCTTTCCTTGCCATGTTTTGTCTTTCCTTTGTGATCTAAGCTCTTAGGGCTATCTCCTCACTTTCTACTGCTCTTTCGACTCCTTTTTGGGCTTATGCTGAGCTTATTCTCAGGTCTTTTGAAAAACAATGGTTATTCCATTACCCTAAAATTGATGTCTATGGGGACATCATTGGGTGCCTTGAACCTTTTTGAACCTTGAACTCTTTTGGTTCAAAGTTTCAATGGGTCAAATGTTCAATGTTTTGTAAACAGCTGCATTCACTCTCTTTTTCTTCTTCGATTGAACCATTTGTTTAAACTATTTGGTTAAACTTCTTTCTAGAATATTCCACTTACTTTATTCACTCAAATCTTCCTTTCTAACTTTGAACTCTTTGAACCCTTTGAACCTTTGAACCTTTAAACCATTTTGGTTCAAGGTTCAATGATTCAACAGTTCATTCTCTTTCTTTAAATCCTTTGAAGCTTCAAACTCTCTAGATCCTTTCTTTTTCTAAGTTTGTTGAACTTATTGAACTCATTAAACCTTTAAACCTTTGGGGGGTTGGGTTCAATGGTTTAATAGTTCAACCTTCACTCTTTGAATCCTTCTTTTCTTTAAGTCTGTTGAAGTCTTTGAACCTTTGAACCCGTTGAACCTTTAAACCTTGCAGAGGTGGGGTTTAATGATTCAACAGTTCAAAGTGGTCCATTATATTTTCTTGAAGCCCATCATTAAGTCTTTTGATCTAACCTTGGTGCTAAACCATCCTTAAAACACTAAGGAAAAGCCTTAAGTGTTTTGAACTTCCTTTGAAGAAAGCCTGCCTATTGAACCTGTGACTTCCTTAGCTGAAAAGGCTTGAATATTTGAAAAACTTAAATACTCAAAACATTTTTGAGAAATAAAAGAGATATTTTTGGTATTTAGGACCAAATTTGTTATTATGTTGTCCACAAAAGCAAGTGACAGATTTGGGAACAACAAGACCAATATGTGTCGAGTTTCACTAGGGGCTCAAACTCATATTCACATGGGGCAAGCATCTAAGGTAAACAAAATGAAATGTTTAATTCATGAATTATCCACTAAAATTAAACACAAATAAGGTTTTATAGTAGGTTACACATTAGGTATTTGAATTTAATCTATAACTTTAAGTGCACAAATTATAAGTATTGTAAATAAAATGAGAAGAATTCATAAATGAGTTAGAATAACAAAGAACATTTTAACTACCACATTCATTCTTAGTAACAAAGCACATGATCAATTTTTTAGCATTAAAACTCCCTAAAAAGATGAGAAATATGGACCTAGCTCATAGATAAAAAACTTAGTCTAACATAAAGCATGAAATTCACATTTAATTTTAACACAATTTCTTCATATAAGAAATCCTAATTGTTTAAAGATAAATCAATTTATAATATATAAAGGATGGATCTCACCTCCAAGTATCATGAAATTCCCATCCTTAGACATGATTACCTCCCCAAGTTGTTATAACTTCCAAGATTTAAAACAAAAAGAATATTTCCATCCTCCCCAAAATATACTTGGGGGTCTACTCAGTTGATACACTAATGAGTTAGAGAAGAAGTATTCCCAATTTACTTAGGTTTTTCATCTTTTATATCCAACACAAATACCACTAAATCAAATTCCTTGTCTAACTTGGCCAAATTCATGTGAGGCTCCAAGAAAATAACCTCTAATTTGGCCATTAGTATTTGATGCAATTGGAGTGGGGTCTCAAGGAAAACTTTCACTTCTAACACCTAGCTAATACTAGTTATGGATTAGATCGAGAGCTTTAGAATCTCCTTGACTCTAGCCTTATTGACTTTTTCTACCCTTATCATCATGACCTATTCTAAATGACTTAGGTGGACCTTGAATTATCCTTTGTAAAAAAGTGTGCCATCTATATGGAATAACAATATGATATTGACTTCCTTAAATTAAGTCAACATACTTTCCCTATTATCTTTTATAGATTCCACAATTATATATGCCAATAACAAGTGCTCCTCAATTAAATATCTCATGCTCCCAACATAGGTATGGTATAGGTTGAGGTCAGAGAAAGGCATGAGTTTTAGCTCTAATAGCATGCCCTTGTGAATAACCATAATGATATTTTTACACTTGTTATCCATGTGAGTTATCTTCTCTAAATATATACATTCTCATTTGAGGTGTTCCCTACTTGGAACCAGTGCCTTGACTACTTCCCATAAAGTTGTGAAGAGATGTATGAGGGCCTCTTTGACCTAGCCAATTAGTTTTGTAGGGCATATGTTATTCACCTACACCTCAAATAGTTGAACCTACTCTTTCATGTTCTCCATAAGATTTTAAGACATTTCATAAGTGGCTTAGAGCACTAACACTAGATCCTCAACCACCCTCTCCTCATTGGATGTTCTCACTTTGGTAAGGGAGAAGAGGTCATGTTTAGTCTATCATACCACTAGGTTTCCTCTTTGAGTGAATTTAAGAGTAAGGATCCTCCTCATATTACTTGAGTTCCTATCAAATTCCCATTAAACCTCTAGATCACCTTTAAAAATCATCTTAGGCTCTTGTGATCCTATGGCAACTCCCAGGATAAAAGTGGGTGAAGGTGGGGTATAAATAGAGGTGGAAGGTGGAGGAATGATAATAGGAGGAACAAATGAAGCAAAGAAAATGAATGAAGATATCAATGGAGGAAATGGAGGCATGGGGGTGAAAAGGGTAATGACAAATAGGGAAGCTCATGTGAACATTTGAGCATGCCACTAGCTTTGGGTCAAACTGACATGTGGGCTCATAGCGATAGGGAGAGGATTGTTTAGAAGGAATGAGGAAAATGGTTGGTTATTTTAAAATATATGGGCACCCAAGATAATTTAAAAAGGTGGCCTAGGAGTAGAAACAGGTGCTCAGGAGTAAGAGTTACCTTTTTTCCTTTTGGGTCTCTTGCCTAGATCAGTTTACACTACAACAATAAGAGTGGTGGTAGCATTGGTGGTCTAGGATGACTATGGATTTTTTAAAGTGAATGTAGGTTCTAATTAATTATGCATACATGTGCACTCATTATTAGGGTTTTTAAAACTTAAACTAGTGTAAGTCTAGTAGTACCCACCTACTAGGCACTAGATAATGGAGGGACCAAGGGATAAACAATAGTGTGTCTTAAAGACCATAAGATTATTCTAGGGGTCCTTATTGATGAAATGGGTTGAGTGGGTGAAATTTAGGATAAGAGGATGTTTTACATGGTCAGATCTAGAGGTACTTGAGGAAATTTTTGGGGGAGGGAGGTATAATGGGAAATAGGTGAGGCACCACCTAAGTAGGTCTGGTAAGAAAAGGTAAACTAGGGGGTGTTCCACCAAGTTATTGAGGGATGGTTTAATCAAGGGTAGGTCTATCTAGTGATGCCTATTTTTGGTCATCCTTAGGGCTCACGTCTAGGCTATTATTTTTTTCAAATCATAGTTCTTGTGTGACCATTGGTTGAGCATCTTAGACTATAGGAGCTAGGGGAGTTTGAGCCTAGACTAGGAGAAGTGATACCTATAGAGGAGAAAGAGTGGGAACTTATTAGATTATTTTCCTTGAAATATGGGGGACATTCACATAAATGTTTCCCTAGGGTTGAGTTGGTGTAGGTGAAATAGGTCCACTCTGGATAGATGGCTCTAGTTGAACCTTCTTTCCCTTCCCTTTCTTCACCTCAATCTTAGAAATCACCTCCTTGTCATCTATGGGGTTAAGGTGGATCTCATCATCTAAGTGAGGAATGTGGTTGTAATTGATATTTAGATGGGATTGATATTTCACCATATGGTCCTTAACTATGCCATGGGGGCCCCATTCTCTATACCCCACTCTACTTAGGGAATAATAATCCATAATCTCTACCATCTTCTATAATAGAGGTAGGATCTTATATACATTTTATTTAATGAATATAGGTAAGTATATGAAATCCTTCTATTAGTATCTAAGGTAGTGGTTGAAGATGCCTTTTATTAGCTAATAGGCAATCTCTTGCTTGACCAATTGGTCTGAAACTTGATAGAGAAAGTGAAGGGGGGCCTTGAAAATACCTATCACATAGATGATGGTGTCGTCCCTATAATACTAGGAATCATATATGGGGGAAAGAGATTACCTAATTTCATTGTAGATTCGAGGCATGACCATCTCATTGATGGCCATATAGACCACCAAATAGAATGACTCATAGATTTCCCATATGTGGTTTTGATAATGGTGTACATATATCTTGTATAATACTACATGTACCACTACACTCCTAAGAGTCTAATGTGGGAAAGTAAAAGGCTTAAACACAATTATTATTTAGAAATCATCCACTAAGTAACTCATAATGTAAAATTTACCACTATTCCTAGGCCTCCATGACATGGTGCACCAATTAAAAGTTGATAACATTCATAAGGTCTGGGACTTCTCAACCTTAAAGATGATGGAAAGTAGGGGAAAATATATGAGATAAACTTACAAATATTCACTTTCCCTAAATAATCAATCAAACAAGATCATCCTTACATGGACCCCTTCCTTGAAAGTGGAGATAGTATAGGAATCAAAATCTTATTTTTTGACCCACTTAGCATCAGGGTTCTCTTCATAAACCTTCAAAACCTCATAAATATTATAGGTGTTATCCAATTAATCCATTTTCATCTTATCATAGGTGATTGTGTACTCTAGGAGGTTTTAGTATGTTTTAAACATATCTCCCAAGATGTTTATAATCTTGTACTTGGATCCTATAGAATACCCCACATCATGGGCACCTTCCTTCACTCGCTTAGATTTGAGTAACATATTATAAAAGAGGTCATTATAAGGTAAAACCTATAGTTTGTCCACGAATTTTTGAAACAACATTTTTTCATATGCCTTGAGGGCATCTAGGAATTTGTCATCATCTTTGTCATTATTAGAGGCATACCTGGACATAACTTCAATCTCTTCAAATATTTTTTTGTAGTTCTTGAAGTGGATTAAGTTCTTGGGTAATGTGATGTCTCTATATTTGGGGTCAACTTTGGGGTTATAGGATGCAACAACCATGGTATAAAAGGGTTAAATCCTAGTATTAGTTTATTAGAAGTAAGGACATATAAGGCTTAATGAGCTAAAATCAAGGAGGAAAAATCTAGGCTATTAGTAGTAAATAATGGTAAACTAATTCATCTTTGGGCACTTATAGGAATTAATATATATCTCCTAAATTGATAGAATTTGGTGGCTCACCCAACACAAATTAAAATTTGAGTTGATGGTAGGATCCACCTATTCATTTCTTGATCTAGATTTAATTTCGAGATTTCATATATATACCACATACTAGATTTGGTGGTTGTGATAAGACTTTTTAAATTATCCAATTAGGGCCCAATTTCCTAATTATTTAATGTGAAGAGTGTGGTAGGAACATAACTATCTTTTCTTTATGACATCTTAGGTAGCTTTATCTCATGCCAAGTATCCATTACTAGTTGGTCATATCTATGACGAGTACCACCTAAGTGCATTTGGGTGTCACACTTTACTTACTTGAGTTCTAGAATGGGCCATCTAGAGTATGAAGGTTATACATGACATCCTTTTATTGGTTTCTAAATCTGATTGTACTTCTTCATAGCCATATCAGGCATCCTAGGCCTTTCCTACCAATTTGTAAAAAAATTTCATGTGGTGTGATCTAATAAGTCAAGCTTTCTTAGGCTCTAACATCTCTGATAGGTCTAAAATATTGACAACTATGATAAGGTCCACATGGAACTTTATCATTTAGTCAGACTTCCTCAGGCTCTAACATCTTTGAAATGTATAGGAGACTAAAAAATAGGGTAAGGTCCATGTGGTGTAATATAATAGGTCAATATTTCTTGGGGACTGACATCTTTGATAAATATAGGAAAATGACAAACTAGAAAATGGGCCACATGGTGATTCATCTTTTGGTTGGGTTCTCCCAAGCTCTGACATCTATAAAATATCTAAGAGACTAACATATCTGATAGGGTGCATGTGGTTCTTCTTCATTCATCAGGCTCTCCTATGAGATTTCACAAAATTTACTAAGTTAAAATAAATCCATGTAATCAATTAAGATCTTAACTCCCTACTACTAAGGCTTTAAAAAAATGTTGATTATGACTCTAGGAGACTGATACTCCTAGAAACCAACATGAATCCAAATATACAAAAAACATAGTTATCATAATAAAATATTATAAGTATGAAAATCGTTTATTTATTTATAATGCAATAGGGACTCAATTATGTTTAAACATCAGAGGACTACATGGATATTTAACATAGACCATCTTTTCATTACAAACATTGTTAAATTCTTAGTAGACCAAGGTGAAATAGGAGTTCAATAATTATAAAGGTATAAGGTTGATGTGGAATGCATTGTAACTCTAGGGACTTTAATTTGAGCACATTCATAGGGGTCCCCCACTTTTTGAATAAGGGGGGTTGTGTTGGCCACAAAAAATACCTTCTATGGTGTATAAATGTCTCAAACACATTTACGATAATAAATTTGTCAAAATTCAAAAATTATAATATGAATATCCTTTACAACAAATAATGTTTTTGAATTCTATATATCAATTACCTAATACAATTAATGAGCAACATAGTAATGAAATAGTTTACATAACTATTCAAGACAATATACTAAGACATATTTTAGTTTATAATGAGCATAATAATTATAATCAATTTCTCCATCTACTTATGAACATGACGTAGTTACACATGAGTATATTCACTTTGTTTCATAATGCATGATACATCTTCCTTAGTAGAAAGTTGCACATACAAGGAGGCCTACATCTCCTAAGGCACAATAGGTATTCAAAAATATTTTCTATAAGTACATGTACATGTTGTTACATTTTTCTCTCTTATACAAGAGGGTATAATGTTACATTATCATATGAGTAGTGATTCACTAGGTTAAATTACAACATATGGATCTTATTTAGATTTAGCGACATCTAAAGTTGACACTCCTTAATATCTTGCCATGGGTTATACATACTTTTCCATCACTAATATCATTGGTTAGTTACTTGTATTTTCCTTATATTTATCTTCTTTGGTTTTATGCTAATTCTTATATTCCTTATTCAAACATTCTTATAGCCCTTGGTTTTACTTTTCAATTTGGGTCCTTATCCTCTTGATTTACAAATCGATTCAAACAATCTAAAACATTTATCTCTATAGCACTACACTTGTTTACTATTGAATATCTTTCACCCTATGACACTTACATGATCTCATATTATTAATTTCTACATGAGCACATTTAACCTCTTCCCAATTTGAGGAGCATGTTCATCCCTACATATTTTACATATTTTCATTACATTTCTATGAATCAAAGTTACTTATACATTTGGGGCACATTCTTTGCCTTCCCTATTATCATATTATGTTTTTCACCTTAATGAGGATTGATTGAATCCATCCTACTTATTCTATTTTCAAAACTTTGCCTCTTATCACCTCTTTTAAAATCTCTTTTATCATTCAAATATAGTCAAAAATTTAAAAAATATGTATATTTCAAAAAATCCAAAAAAATTTAAATTTTCAAAATCAGGACCTACATCATTTTCAAATAATGATATATTAATTGTTTTCATATGTTTTTAATTAAATGTTAAGTAAATATCATGTCTCATATTTCAATACATAATGTTTCACATGAGGTACTCAAGTGTTATATAAGACATAGTTTCACATGATTCTTTGATGTCATGCTTCTCTTATTACCCAACAACCTTTCTAAGTTGGGGGCATCTTTGTGTTATTTATGAACACTTTAATAATTATTATTTATCAACAACCTCTCTACCATTATGAGCTACATATCATTAAAATATCTTTCTAAATAATTCATATTTTTCACATGTATTATATGATATATGATATTTTCTAACATTTAAATTCATATATATGATGGAGCTATACTAATCTTATTTACTACATGATTTGTTTTGAATTATTATTTTAATACATGATAGGTTAAAATAACTTATTTTGTGTGTATTCCTTGGCCTTGTATGTTCAAATTATTGTTTATATGACATCATTATGCCATTTACGTATGGCCCTTGGCTTTGTGTGTTATCTAACATTTCAACCTCCCTTATATCTGGCCTCTTCGGCCTTATGCATGACATATTATAAAAATTACATGAAATTATGTGAAATTAATTTTTTGCTTGTTGCTTATCACTATGGTGCCATGATTCATGTCATGCATCACTTATATACTATCTCTATTCAAGTGTCATGTTGTATATCATGCATACATTACTCCTATGATTCAATGATATATATATTTTTAACATATAAATCATACACAAATTCAATTTTCTATTCAATACCCTAAATCCAATAAATTTAAAAAATTCAAAGTTTTATATGGTAAACCCCTAATAGGTTCAACTTAGTAGATTATAAAAAAATTATTTTGATAAGTAATTAATATTTATTATTTTCTTTTTATCCACTGGATGTACTATCAACTTAATCATACAATACACCATTTAAATATATTATTTATAAGTTGAATTCAAAATAAATAAAATAGTTACATTTTACCAAATGACTCCACTTATTTAAGCATAAAATCAATTATTGTTTAAAGCCTCAAACATGGTCTCAATTGTGAGAAGTCTCTAAAAATATACAACAATTCATATTTCATAATTAAAGGTACACCACATCAATAAATGAAAGTCAAACTATAAAAAACCATCTATTATTAGAATATACACCTTCATATGTGGTACAATGTAATAAAAAATGAATATAAATGGTTTTAACAACCATCTCTATGTAATCCAAATCAATACAATAATATCAAAAGTACACCAAGACTATAGATCTTTAATTAAATAAATCATACAATCAATACAATAGCCATGAGTATGTTTTGGCATCAGTTTAGATTCAAATTTAGAGAGTGGGGACATCATTTGGGTGATTTAAATCCAAACACAAACCAATTATCTACCACATACCTCCCCATATGAGTTTCCCTTCCCTTCACAAGGGAATATAATAGAAATGCAGACATCAAGAACTCATTCAAAATAGTGTGAAAGTATAATCACTATTACATGCAAAAAACATACAAATTGTGGATACTCCTCTATATAATATTTCATCATACATACATGTAAAATATAAATTATAGTGAATAGACAATGTATACAAATATAACATTACTTCATCTAAAGCATTTTATAGATTTCAGACTTCAATTGAAGTTAGGTCATAGTCCACATAAAAAATACTCTTTTTGATAATACATAATAGCGTTATCATTCTTGTTAACTAATGATGGGTGGATTATGTAAAAATATCCCTAATTATCACCCATCATCCCTTAATAAAAAGGATAACTAATTTTCACAAGTTTAAAACAACATTACTCATATAGAACTCACTCTAACAACCCAAATGGCGTATATCAAAAGTATGTTGTTTTAATATCTTAGAATTGAGGGTAAAAGAACCAAAAATATAGTTTTAAACTATACAAACAACCCATGGATTTATTTTATGAATTTTATTATTAAATACCCATGCATCAATAACATTACATCAATTTCATGAGGGAACATATACTTTACCTACATTAATAATAATATCATTTGAACTGCCTTGACATTCATGTATATATATATATATATAAAATAAAACATTAAATTGAGACCAAATAACATCTCTATCCTCAATTAAATAAAATACTATGACTCAAGATTACATTCAGTCTATGCTACGGATATCTAAAGTATGACTCTTCATAACCTATACATTCATCCAAGGTTTATATTGATGATAGTTATAACCAGCTTAATTTTTTTGACTTTCACTCATTAGACTATCCAATTTAATAATTGAGACTAATATTTTTTATTAAAATATTTCTTAATACACCAATACCAAAAGATCATACTCTTTATTAATTAATCTAACATATATATTTTCCATACAAGTAGGTATTCAAGACAACAATCAATACTAATACATATAAATACTACAAAGATCACCACATAGTGAATTATTCATAATAAACACTACAAAAAAATAATTAAACAAAATTATATAACCTTAATTATAATTTACATCTAAACGTTCAATTACCTTATTCTCAATGCAATATATACTCATAAAATAATGAACATATGAAATATTATTAATCTTTATTTTTCAGAGTATCAGTGTTTACCAAGGAAAAATGTTATTCAAACTAAATATTTTTTACCCTTCCATTACTGATCCAAAACTTAGAAGCTTTGGTTGAAAGATAATTCAAGAAATAAGAACAACACAATTGTAATAATGTTATCTCTAAGAAGAGATGTTTTATTTCTCAAAATTACAAATACAACATATGCCTATCTCTAGGAAGAGATGTCTAATTTACTTTATGGGTTACATCTTAATTTATACAAATTTTTAAGGTAGTATGAGGATGTGGAAGGTCACCAATATCAAGGGAGATTAAGTGGTTCAACTTCCATAATAATACAAAATTTGAGGAATCACTATTTTTAGAAACTTACTATTTTTAGACTACACTACTAAAATTGAAATTTAGGGTACTTCCATTTGTTTTTTGGGGTCAAACCTCACTAATAAAATCTCATGCCATCTCATGATGTTCCCCTCATTTTTATCTTTCCAATGATTCAAGTGGGGAGTCAAATGGAGCTATGGTGCAAAAGTTATGGCTTACAAAAGTTCTACCACCAATTAGGGTAGAACTGTCACCTAAAATGTTGCTCAGATCATTCCTCCCTCCTTGAGAAGAAATGGTCCCCATTGCATCAATATTTATCATCAAATGTGGTATTTTTTTTTGATTTGATTCCTGATGCATACTTGGAATGGACTATGCTGTATAGAGCTATGTAGGGCCTAATTATTCACCATTTATGTCTAACCATCAGTCTGTGGATGGAAAGACATGAAATTATTTAGCTTGGTATCTACTTTATTTTATTGTTGTGTTGTTTATGTAGTCAGGGCTGCAACATCAGCCCTTTTGGATTTATGTGGCTTAACCACCATGAGAACAAATTTCTTGGCATTAATCATGGAGACAGATGTAGAAGGTGGTACCTCTAGTACCCTGTAGCATTGTGTCCCAAGATTGAGGGTGATCCTTCAAGTTCTTTATTCATAGATGCCATGTTGATCATACATGAATGGTTGACCAAATAGTACATCACAAACATCTTGATTGACCACATCACATAAGACCTCATCTTGGAAAGGTTTTACTACATATGAGAGAAGACATTGGTGGGTGATATCGAGGTTTATCCTGGAATCAACCATCCAATACTATATGGCTTTGGGTGAGGCTTCATGGACAAATTTAGGATTTTCACAACATTAGTAGAGATTAAATTCTTTTGACTCCCACTATCAAGAATGAAATGTAGAGGCTTACCTTTCACCCATAACTTAGAGTGATATAACCTTTCCTTATTATTTGGTCTCTCCTCATGTTTGTGATGAAGCAATGATGGCATCATGCTCAACATCTACAATCTCTTCTTCATTCTCTTTGACTGTAGGGTATGTATGAGGTAGAGTAGTAGATGTTGAGGATTATGACACATAAATTAGGGACTTGATGGCTCAACATTCTTCTTTGGAGTGCATTCCAAATTTTTGGTAATCACACCATTTCTTAGTCTTTTCTTTCTTTTTCTTCCAATTTTGACTTCATGTTTGACCTTCTTTGTCACTTTTCGATTTTGAAGGTTGACTCTTCATATTCATTCTTCCATGATTATACTCAATCTTCACTATGAATTTATATGCCTCACTAAAGGTTTCCAAATTGAAGAGTTCTATCTCCCCCTATATATACCATTGTAGTCCACCATGATATTTGAGAAACTTATGTTTTTCACTTTCTTATATGCCCAATCTCATAGATAGAGAATGAAAAATATCAGTGTAATCTTGAATAGATTATTCTTTACCTTGGTGAAGTTGTTGCCACTCTATATACATATCATCATATGATCCAATGCGGTAGTATTCTTCCTTTATATCTTCTCTGAAATCATCCTAGGTAGGTTCCACCTCAAGGTAAATATCATCCATATTGAATCTCTTCTTGTAGACTTCCCAGCAATTTTTGACATGCAATGATGATTTCAAAAGAGCAAAAGTGATCTTCTCTTTATCACTAAATTTATTTATAGAAAAATAGGAAGACAATTGATCAAACCAGTTTTCTACTACATCAAAATTGATTTTGTCTTCAAATGTAGGGATATAAAAATTCACCTAAACCTTGAAGGGTGTTGGGGCACTAAAAGGATGTGGGGGTGCAAATGAGGAGCCAAAATTTTCCATCAAGATTTGTTGGAGAATTTAGGTGAATTGTTATAGCATCTATGCTTGCTACTATTGGAGGGATTCATTCATCATTTCCTTGACATGATTAGATGTTTTGGTGTTGTCTACCATTTGAGGTCATTCAGAGTCAATATGTGGATAGTTTGTTGGTTCTATTTCCTACCCAAGCTTTTTGTAATCTGACCTCATCCTTAGGATCATACACTCTAAATACAAACCACTCTAATACCGCTGATCCAAAACTTTGAAGCTTTGGTTGAAAGATAATTCAAGAAATAAGAACAACACAATTGTAATAATTCTATATTTGAGAAGAGATGTTTTATTGCTCAAAATTATAGATACAACATATGCCTATCTCTAGAAAGAGATGTTTGATTTCCTTTTTAGGTTACATATTAATTTATACACATTTTTAAGGTATTAGGAGGATGTTTAAGGTCACCAATCTCGAGTGAGATCAAGTGGTTTGACTTCCATGATTCACAACAATATAGAATTCAAGGAATTACTATTTTTAGAAACTTACTATTTTTAGATTGCACTATTAAAATTGAAATTTGGGGAACTTCCATTTGATTTTCATGGTTCAAAACCCACTAAGTGGAGATTTTTCCATCTCATTATGTTCCACTCATGCTTAGCTTTCTAATGGTTCAAATGTGGAGTCAAATGGAGCTATGGTGAAAATGTTATGGCTCCTAGAAGTTCTACCACCATTTAGGGTAGAACCATCACCTGAATTATCACCTAAAATGTTGCTCAGATCAATCACCCTACCCAATTATGAATATTCAATGTGTGTATCTCATATTATACTTAGATAAAATAAAACTCATAAATGTAGCTAATGTATATATCTAAGGGTTGAGTTTAAAATAAGGGTTCATATTTATTTACATACAATTTTTAGGATCAAAATTCTACATACAATCATGTTATATTAACACTAAATATATCTATATCAACCCTAGGCCTATAGTTAATTATTATAATTATTTATACCCATCAAAACCTATTGAAACTATAATTATTTAAACCCTAGATAGTCTGATAAATAATAGAAATATTAGGTAAATCTACATTTTCCAATTCTTCTCAAAACACTACAATAATTGTAACCCTTCTACGGGCTTATGGGTGAAATCAGGTTCTCACCCCAAATTCCATAGGAGTTATTACATCCAAAGGAAAAACCTCACAAGCCAATAGTCTAGTCCAAACACACCCACTAAACCAAATAATTGTGTTTCCATTCAACTAGTTTAATAAGGTCTTTGATAGCCATTTAAATGTCAATCCTTTTACACAAACAACAAAAATCACAAGTACAAAATCAGATAAAGTATCATTTTCTCATAATATTATAGTTTTACATTATTTTATCACAATGGGTTCTCACTAAATAAAAAATATATAAATTAGTACACGCATGGAGTAAACTATGGACAATTATAACTATATCAAGCCAAAAAAAACCATAAAATTTTACACAATTTTTTTTGAGTAAATTGTTACTTACTTGAGAAGTAGAGAATGACCACTAATATTTTCATGTGTATGTATATCCTTGCTAATTTACTCTTCATGTTATTCTTTCCCTATTAAATACACCCACATCTTATTTTTTCCTTTGGATTTATCCTCGATATGTCCACATTTTTGTATTGCATATTATATATCTTACAACATTCACTAGTTCAACTAGAGATTACTCAATGGATGCATGGATATCTAGTTAAGTTGTATCCAATTTTTAAAACACAAATACACTAAAATAAAAACCATAGAGTCCTCTCATTTTTTGTTTACTCCTTTTTTCTTGGAAAACTCTAATCCCATTTACAAGGATGTTCATATTTAACCATTTATAAACATGTTGCATGCAAATATTCTTATCCTATGTCCCAAGAGTGATACCCAACCTTGACTTTATTTTTAATAAATTATTTTCTAATATATGAAATTTTATGATAATTACACCTCCCAATGTGGTTTTTATTTTTCTAGAACTCTAAATACCACCATAAAGGATTTAAGAAATTTTGTTAATCAACACAGAGTTAATATTATACAACACAGGTTATTATGATTTATAACCTTGTTTCTATAAAATTTAATAAATAATAAATATAAGGGTATAAGAATATAATCAATGAGTATTCAAACACATGGGAATAAAATCAACATATAAAATTGACTATAATTATGCAAGTAGTAATTATAAAAAGACTCTGCAAGCAAAACTAACACATAAGTAATGTGTGAGTATAGCATTATATGTAAAACATGAATACAATTATGTAATAGGATTTAAATATATAGATCATGGTAAAAACACATAGCATACTTATTATAGGAACAAACGAATAAAATAATCACAATAAAACATTTTAAGACCCACAACACTTCAAACAACTACGTTTGTGTGTGTGTAATCATTTTGGACTTGCTCTTTCTACCCCTAACTACCATGGTCTATCATCCTCTCCCCTATGATTATCTCCCTCCATACTACTCTATGAGGGGAAATTTTTCATACATCCACCTCAACTAAGGAGAGTGTAGTTAGTTCATTATATCAATATAGATGGAAAATTTAATTAAAAAATAATAATATAAATATCACTATGTTATTCATACCAAAATGCATATAAGTTAACTGAAATAACTAAAATCATACTTTTTTTACTAAATGAATTTTTTGAAAAACATAGATTCAAAATATAAGATGCAGTAGCTCTAATAAGAAATCACAAAATAATAAATCTGATTACACAAATTGTAAATCTAATCAATTTAATTTATTTAAGCTATTTAAAATAAGTGTTGTTTGTTAAGGATAGGTCATGATGTAACATTATATATTTCACATATATGTTTTATTTTGAGATAAGTGGCTCTATAGGCTATGTATCTCATCTCAAAAGGGGGGCATCATAATGGGCTTGCTTGGAACAATCAAGCCTCATGATAAAAAGTATATATTTATGGCAATGTATAGTTTTCAAGTGGAAACATGATTCAACATATTTAGAATATGGGGCACATGGCATGCATGTGCACTCATCACTATAGTTTCAAATAGTCTCATATGTTACAAGTAGTAAATTTTTAAAAGGTTTCAAAAATGGAAAAATTCAAAAGTTTTCAAGTTTCAAAGCTTTAATTACATGTTCAAAATAACATTTCAGTATAGTACAAATAAAATGGGCATTATTTTCATTCATGTCCATATTTATACTATGGCATTTTCAAAACTCTCAAGTTTCAAAGTTTTAAATCTTTAAATATAATCTAAATCTATCTATAGCATTGTGATTCTTCTCAGTTTTAAGGGGACCACATTAGAGTATAGTGAGACTCAATGTCTATGTTTTCACTTTTTCAATATGTAGTGGGCCATAGTTTATGGTTCCAACCTTTTAAAAAATTATAGAGAACTATATACATTCAAATGAGAGTTGAAGCATACAATCTTTCCAACTCAATAGCATTTAATGGTTTTCAAATTGAGACTCGATCACTCTCAATTCACTAAAAATTGGCACTTCTCCAAATGTCTAAACAAGGAACACGCATAACTCACCATCTACAAGTTACAAGGCAATTATATTTCATACTCTCCTTTATCTCTTTTCAAATTACACATTTTCAATTTTTAATATGAGAAAATATTACTTCTAATGGAATTATTGTTGGTTTTCTTGCATTAAGGCATCTTTCACAATCAAGAATTCACATATAAATACGTAGTGTGTATACACACTCAGGTTCAAATATACTTTACTCTAGTAATTTCACTTTTTCATCACCATATTAAAGTGGGAGAAAATGTAACACATAAAATTAATTGTTAAGTGCTTAACAATGTTTATTCTTGACATCCTTACCCTTGTTTATTTCATTCTTCATTTCACTATCTCATGATATATAAGAGAGACTTCACTACCTTTTAATCACCAAATATATCATAAAGACATATTTGTTTTAGTTGCATTCATTCCTATTCATCCCATAATCTTCTAACACACATGTCTCAATTGTTTCTAATCTTTTGGGATAAGTCTACACTAGCTAGATAGGGTCATACTATGGCATTGTTGCCTAGTGTGGCCTTGTCTCCCATAATCCAATGGTAAAGTTAGTTATAAATATTATTCTAAATATTACATTATAAAATCAAACCAAGTCCACTCATTACTCCCCCACTAGATCTTTCTAAAAATTGCAATGCACATTGAGCAAAAGAGCACTACTTCTTCCTATTTTAACTTTAAAACATTCTAATAATCTTAATAAAATTTTGAATATTGTTTATTAAGGTCAATTTAATCCATTTTAAATCATTTAAATCAATATTATATCTGTATTCATTCTATTTACATCATCATAGATCACACAAACAGTCTAGAAGGGATAACATATTAGCTTAAGGCCCATTTGGGTTATGTAGGTAAGGCTCAATTAGAAGGGATTTATGAGACAAGCTTAGCCATCCTCACTAACCCATTTTTATTCCCCATTTTTTTATCTAATTGATATCTAGTACATGTGTAGGATCTAGGGTTTTTTATTTTATAGGTCTTTCATGTGACAACATAAAACACAAAATTCAATAGTCAACCCTTGTAGATGAGTGCACATACCTAGTTCATAAAATTAAGAATATAGTTAACCATGACATGGTCATAGTAGTCATGAAAGTCATAATGTGCCCATATCCACTTCCCAAAAACTTGTCCCAGTAGACTAAAAGTTGTTTTTATCTGACATTACTATGTTTGTAGGTCATCTTAGGTAATTTTCATTTATAGTTACTTCACATAGTCAGAATTACATTTGTTATAGGGAGGTTTGTACATTTTTAGGATGTTTTATTATTTTTATCAAATTATAAATTATGTATTTTACAATATCATATTGTATTTCATTATTAGATTAGTACATATCAACATTTCTTTTTGAATAGTTTCTTACCATTAGTTTAAGCCTTCTTAAATTACAAGCATTAAACACTTATATAGAGGAATATTTATAATATTTCCATTAACTGACATTTCTAAAATCATGGGAGTGTTAACATGAAATGTCTTGAATTTGAAATTTTAACATTTGAGCATGGGGGACAATTCTACTCTAGTTGACAAGGTCAGGTTATGGCCCTATTTGCCTAGTGTGTTCTTGTCATGAAAGGATAAAGAATGTTGAGATTTGGATGATAGGAATTAGTAATCATAATAGGGATGCATGAATGATGTTATCCTATAATTTCAATATATTGAGTGAAATATTAAAGGCTTTCAAGGATATTTTCAAGTTAACATAATGGTGAATAGGCCAAGGTAATGATGTTGAGATTAAACATTTCCAAGAACTTGACAATTAAATTTTATTATATACATTTACCTCCTTATTCTAGTGATGTGATGATGTGAAATTAATAGAGTAAAGGAGATGTGAAGTGTGTATACACACTTTTTTTTATGTGAAGCTTTATTGTGTAAGATGTCTTAATGTAAGACCTACAATAATGCCACTGAAAGTAGTTATTGTTCATATTTTAAAATTGAAAATTTGAAACTTGAAATTTGAAAATTTGAAAAGAGAGCAAGAAAAAAATATAGTAAAGGACTATACAATCAAATTTCCTTGTAAATTAAAAGTGAAGAAGTGTGTGTGCCCTCTTGTTGAGTAATTTGGAGAAATTTTGAACTTGTGGTGAATTGAGAGTGATCAAGTGTCAATTTGAAAACCAATGAAATCCCTTGAGTTGGAAAGATTTTATGCTCAAACTATGTGCCCCCTTATTGAGGAATTTGGTGAAATATTGAACCTGTGGTGAATTGAGACTGATCAAGAGACAATTTGAAAACCATTGAAATCCCTTGAGTTTAAAATATTATATACTCAAACTCTCTTATGAATATGTATATTAATTTTTAAAATAATTGAATAGTGGAACCACCAAATGTGTCTCATTATAATGGAAAATTTGCAACCATAGACATTGAGTGTCATTAGACTCTAATGTGGCCCAATTTTGAAATGAAAATAAATCACACTATTATAGATAGATCTATATTATATTTGAATATTTTGTAGATTTGTAGCTTTTAAACTTTGAAAAAGCAAAATTATAAATTTCCATGTATAAACATGAACATGAATGAATATCACACCCCCTATATTTGTATTGTATTTATATGAAAAAGCTAATTGAACATATAATTATTTGAAACCTATAAATTTTAATTATTTTGCACATGCTTATGCATATGCATCAAGTATATATGAATTTTTAATTGACTATAATAATGAATGAGCATACATGTCACATGCCCTAATAATCTAAAAATTATAAACTATGTTATAGTTTTGAAAATTATATATTATCATAAATTCTGAAATTTGTTATTCTTGAGGACATTGAGTCTCAAGACAAGCCCATTGTGATGGCCACCTTTTGAGATGAGATATGTAGCATGTGAGTCACTTATCATAAAATAAAAAATTTAGATTATGTGAAATGTGTAAGCATGTAATAATATATGAATATTTAAATTTCATTTTATCATAGTATTGAATATAAAATTAAAATGCATATGACATATGACATATGTATTAGATAGATATAGAATTGAAGAATGGAAGTAGCATGTGTATGATATGTATCATGTCACAAGGGTAAAATCATAAGCAATGCATTATATGATCATGAAACTATAGTAAAAAGCAATGAACATACAATTTATGTCACTCAATGTCACGTAATTTTTATATATTGTTACACATAAGTCCCAGAGGCCACATACAAGGGACATGTAAATGTCAAGTAAACACACAAGGCCAAGGGCCACACACAAATGGAATGAGGATGAAATATAATACATAACATGTATATATTGCACACAAAAGGCTAAGGATCATGCATAATAATCAATAAAGTTATAAATTATCATGTAGTAATGTAAGAATGTAAAATGAATCATAGAGCAAATGAGAATAGTGTATATTAACCATATATTCAATTTCATTGTTAAAAAAACTCATATACATATCACACAATGTAGAGTATGAGTGATTATAAAAACATTTATATAATATATATCTCAACATGGTAGAGATACTTTGGATAGATACAACCTATTTATGTTCTCATGGAGAACAAAAAGATGACCCTAGCTTAGCATGGTTATTGGGTAATCAGGGGAGCTTGACATTAAAAACCCATGTAATATTATGTCTTGTATCACACTCACATACCTCTTGAAAAGATTTGTGCCTTTAAAATTGAGATATGTTATCTTCTGAATATGAAATAGATAACATATGAAAATATGTGAACTAGCAACATAAGAAAATGATTGTAGGTCCTAATTTTGAACTTTTTTGAAAATATTTTGAATTTTTGACATATATGAATGTGTTCGTATTTTTTAAAATTTTTGAAAATTTTGAAAACTTTGAAAAATTTTAACTTAAGAGATTTGAAAAGTGATAATAAGCAAGGCTTAAAAGTAAAATAAATGGGAGGGATTCAAACAATCCTCAATAAGGTTCTAAGGCATGGTGTGTAAAAAGGTTCATAGTAATGTAGTACATATGATTGAGATAGATAAGGATGTACATATCCCCAATGAGGAAGATATTATGTGTGTTCATGTAGAATGTAAGACTATATATATGTGATCATGTAAGTGAAAAGGAATACATAACATGTGAGATATATAATAGTACGAAGGTGAATTTGTCATAAAGGATGGATATTGAAAGCATTTTAAGATATTTACTTTGGATTGTTCAAATCAGTTTGAAAATTGAGAGGGCAAGTACCCCAAGTGTAAATAAATTTAAGGATTAAATTAATGATAAGAATTTACGATTTTAATATATATTTTTAAAAAAATAATGTGTAAGATTGAATTGTGTTATGTTCATATGAATTAATAGAGTTAGAGCTAGTTCATGTTTTCTCTTTTTGAAATTTTGATAGAATTAATTAAATTTCCAACTTGATAGGAATATGAATGTGTAATAATTAAATTATAATTTATTACTTATATGTGTAATATATTGTTAATTTCATGATGCTCAATTTTCAACTAATTTGACTTAGGAATCGGTATTTGTGTGGGTAACTTGGTTGGTGTGATCTAGGAATTTGACTCAAGAGAGGATGGTTAGTATTATATTAGTTCCAAAAAGAAAACAAAATGAAATAAACACACTAATAACATAACATCTCTAGGCCTAGACACTAGGGAGGGATTAGTTAACAAAATCAAATGACAAACACAAGTAAAAGGTAAGGAATAAAATTCAAGAGTTCCTTTACCTTCCTTGGATGCTCCAAATGCCTTTGTAGTGGTAGCTTGCTCAGCTTGTGCTCATGAAGTCCTTGGCAATGGAATCTTGGCTACCTCCATCTCTCCTTGGCACCTTTTGCTTATAGCTTGGCTTGGCTTGAAATCAATTTGGCATGGTAACAATAGTTGCAATGGTTTCTTGAAGATATTTTTGCATTATAACTTTGCACCAAAAAATAGCTTAGAAATGATGTTGTGAGGCCTCCTATTTATAGATTTTTGGAATTGATCATAATTAACCTCAACCATCCATCTCAAGATTGAGATGTGTGGTTGAGGATTAATTCAATTTTTGGAATTAAGTTTGTAATTAACTTCATCATGACATTAGGATAAGGGGCAATTAAGAGTCATGTAGGGCATCATGGAAGGCATTGATGAGGCATGGAGGGCACGAATCTTGATATTTATGATATTTATGGCCTAGGGATGTCTTCCCAAGAAATGAGGTCACTTGATGATGTAGATATTCAATATTCATTTATAAAAATAAGTATTCAACAAGTTTCTATGGAATTATTAATTAGGCCTTGATTTGGGTTAATTAGCTCTTAAGCATGATTAAGCACGTTGTGCACAAATTACCCAAATTGATCAAGATGCCTTGTTATTGGTCTAAAATTTGATTGGACTAGAATTAGAAGGCAATGTTAGATGCATTTGATCTATATTCACATTCAGGATGTTACCAAAAAAATAACAAAGGCACATGTCTTATGTAAAATATTTGATAGGAAAGAGCAATCTAGAGCACCTAGGTGCAAAATTGACATTTTGACTTGAAATGATCTGATCAAAGTTAGCTATCCCATAAATTTCATTGCCCCATTTAGGGATAACCTGGCCAAAATTGGCACTTGAATATGTCATTTTCACATCATTTAGTGTATTTTAGTGTTTTTAGGCCAAATTATGCATTTTAGATGGAAATTGGCCAAAAGCCTAATTGGGGGTTATCAGTGGCCAAATTAGGTGTCTATAATTTACCCCTATTTGGGAAGGCATTACAAGCTATAATCATAGTAACATCTTCTCAAATAATGAAAAATTCATTTATTCCTACAACTACAATGATGATAAACTAACTATATGATTCCCCCTCAAGTGAATGGTTAGCACAAGTGGGTCAGTGAACGGTCCCTTAAAAAGAAAGAATCAAAATAAGGGGACTAAATAAAGGAAAGATGATGGGGTGAAAACATAATGATAATGAAAAAAGTAGTGAAAATTATTGAGAATGCAAGTGGGATGGTGTACAATGGTTTGTCTAAAGGTAGTTATAAGCATTTTACCCTAATAGTAGCAATTTTGTATGATAACACAATGATTTTCCCAAAGGTGGTTATAATCATTGAGAAGATGGAGCTGCCCTAGTTAGGATAGACAAACAAGATAATAATGTGCCCCTATATAGGTAGAAAAAGTAAAGTGGTGACAACATAATGATTTTACCAAAGGTGGTTATAATCATTGAGAAATATAGGTGGGACAGTGTGAAATGATTTTCCCATAGGCAGTTATAATCATTGGACCTCGATTATGGAAAACATGATAAACTTGGTTGAGGATGATGATAACTAAACATAGAGGGTAATGATGAATTGGAAAAACCTATTAGTAGGGAGATGTTCATCTGAACTAATAAAGGTTGAAATTCTTTCATGGTTAATTACTTTATTTTGGATATGATTAGGATGGAATCAAGATGTCATTGCTAAAGAGATGCCACCATTACTGAGTAAACTTCTTGAAGTTGAGGTTTATTATATCACATGTCATTAGGCATCATGATATAACATCATGAGGACTTGGCTGAAATATGCATGAGGATTGACTCTTGTAATCCAATACTCAATAAAAATTAATGCACAAATGATAGAAACCATGATGATAATGTAAACATATGATTATGGATGGATTCAAGTGTAAGTGTGGATAAGGAATCATCTAATAAATACACATAAATTGAATCAAAATAATAGTGTTGAAAGCAAATAAATAGATAAATAAATAAGTAGAAATAAACAAATCAATAATGCAATAGAAACCTTATGAACATTGCCCCTAGAAAATAGATGACAACTTAACAAATGAACAAAATGGGGGAATAGAAGAAAATGAAGGGGGTGGTTGAACTATCTCCATATGCACTAGGCAAGTGGACACTACCTACATAGTTCCATGGATGTAATATCCAATAAAAAACTTTAGATCAAATATAGTTCTCCCAAGGAATGGGAAGAATGTGCTAATTGAGGAAAATAAATAGAATGGATGTGATAGAAGGATAGGAATGGTCTTGCAAAATGGCAAGTGCGTGAGAGAAAAAGGCCAAAAAGGATGGGGAAACTAAATGACAAGTGATTTACTTGTAACTTAGTAAGGGTTTCTATAATCTTTAAGGTAAAGAAGTGGTCAATATTTTTGTTCTTTTTTAACAATTTTTTACAAATGTTTTTGGGATTATTTTGGAGGTATGTCAACTCGATCAAGAATGACAAGACACCAAATGGTTGAAGCTCACAAAATGGCAAGAGCATTCAAAATTAGGTTTCTCATAAAATGGTGAGAGTGTGGCTTAGGTTGCTCACAAAATGATGAGAGCATGGCTTAGATTTCTCACAAAATGGTGAGAGCATGGGGAAAAAGGTGAATGAGCTGACCTCAACAAGTATTGAGTAATGCCTACATAGTCCCAGAGTAGGATCTCAAGTCACTATAGTTATACCCACACAAAAGGAAGGGAAAAACCAACTAGGTCCCAACAAGTTCTCAAATCTAGTAAATGACTAGTCAAATGAAAATAGCGATGGTAAGGTGATGCAAAAATACACAGTAGATAAGTGTTTCCCCTAGTTTGGCCATAGGTATTTATAACTAGGAGACAATGACATAGGTCAATGATACTAATTTTCCCATAAGCAATTATAATTAGTATCAAGACTAGTGAAATATTGATTTGCCCATAGGTAGTTATAATTAGGCTCACATAAACAAGCTTAATAGGATGAAAGATATCTTGTCAGATCAACTGTCACACTACTTTCATGAATTATCATTAAAACATAGATTGGATTGATTGTTGAAACTTGATCAGAATCCTCTCACAAAAAGTGCAGTAAGAACCAAAGTAGCTAAGATCAAAATAGGATTGGGTAAGATGACTAAAAATAGGATTTGGTCTAGATAGGAATGGAATGATAGAATGGTATGGTATTGCTAAGGATAATGATGGTTTTTGATAGATTGGATAAAATGGTAAGAGGATTTCCCCCAAGTGATGGGGTGAATGGTTGGGTACTTCAATAATGACAAATGGATATGTAATAATGGAAATGGCATGGTACAGTTTTTGGCCTGGGTGTGGTTTTCTTATTCTATTATTCCTATTGATGGGGAGATGCACATCCTAATCAACAAATGATAATGTTAATTACTAGTGCACACCTCATCTAAATAGCTACTCTATCAAGAACTCAATGTAGATTTAGTTACTGAGAATGCTTTTATGATCTTCATTGGTCATTGATTTTGATTCCTTCATGTATCGAGATAAGTTATCTTTGTGGCCTCTGTAAAGGAAAGTGTGACCATGGATGGTATATAGGGATAAATAATGGATGGTAGGTTTGAATATGAAATTAAATGGAAAATGATAACGGATTGTATAATGGTGGGAAAACAAATGAAGTTTAGGAATTTTAGTCACACATAATGTTGTTGATGCTAAATTTAACATAATTTTAGTTATGGTGGGGTCAAAGACTTATTCTCTTGATATGACCATCAAATTTTTTTATTATTTAGGCCTAAGAGTAGCTACCATCTAATTAGGCTATAGATAAGAAGATATTTTAATTTAATCTTTGATTTTGTCTTCATCAAGCAGTGAAGAAATTTTGTGCTCAGCTATTAGTGCCTCAATGAGGTTTTCACCAATGAAGTTTTCTTGATTGTCTCGTAGTACCTTCAAGAAGGTTTCACTAATGAATGTTGACTTTTAAATTTGATTATCTTCTAGCACTTCCAAAAAAAATTCACTAAAAGATGTTGAGTTATGACTTGGATTGTCCCCTAGCACCTTTGAAAAGGTTTCACTAGGAGAGTGTTCTTCTACTACATGAATGTTGTCTTGGCCTCCTTGATCTTCTTCAACTACTATGTCACCATAGATGTAGTTCAACAAAGTTTGACTCTATCAATCCCAATCAACACTTGTGGGAGATGGAATGTCAATAATATGGCTATTTTGGTTGATGGTAATGGCCTATCGAATGGTAATGAAATGGGAAGAGGTTGCACAATCTTCATAGAAGATACTAGGATAACTTGTGTCAAAGCTAAATTACTCATCCTCAAAAACTATAGAGGGATCACAAATGTATTCAAATTGATTTGTGAGGCATGTGTAACCAATGTTGTAATAGCCATGAACATATTCTTCATTTGAATCTGATTCTAACTCAAGGGACTCTATATCTGATGTTGATTCTGATTTTGATGCTAAATCTAATATCGATTCAAGAATAAAAATTGACTCTAATTATGATTCTTCATCTGATGGGTACTCTATTACAATGATGTCTTATTGAATACTTGGTATTGGACAAGTAATAGCCTATGATGACATAATGGGCTCCACAAAAATTGGTTTATCAAAGTGGGACTCCTCTAGGATGGGAAAAGGTCAAGAGATGACTCCTTAAAGACTATCTTATTAATAGGAGGCTCTTGAAAAATAGGCACATGTTTGAGGTAATGATTTTCCCAAAGGTAGTTATAATCATTAAGAAGTGACTTAGCAAAGACTGGCTCATCAAAGTGAGACTCCTTGAAAATTGGAATAGGATTAATAGGCAATTTATCTTAGGTTGACTTATCACAAATGGTTAATTTAATATAAATATTTTGGATTGGTTTGTTCTCTTGGACTTAGTTTCCAATGAGTTGGAAAATACCAGTTTTGAACACAGCTTGGTCTTCAAAAGATTGGATAGATTGAGTTTTGGTTGGGACTAGTATTAGAAGAAGAATGACCTATGGTTGGATAATGGTAGGGTGTTAGGGAACATGATTTCTTGCATGAGCCAAAATAAAAAGTCTTGATATGGTAATGATGGGGCATTATGGGGCTTGATTGCTCACACAAACCAAAGGATGACGTCCTGGTATAGAAATGGTTGGGTGTTGTGGAGCTTGGTTGCTCATACAAACCAAAGGATGAGGTCCTGGTATGGGAATGATATGACATTGTGGTCCTAGAATAGAAATGGTATGATGTGGTAGAGCTTGATTACTCACATAAGTTAAAGCATCTAAGTCTTCCTCATAAACCATATCATCCCAATTTTGAGTTGGCTCATAATCTAGTTCATGACTATGTTCCACATACTGATTATTATAAAGAGGGTATGGATCTGTATCCCAAACAACATTATCTATAGTTGGATCTTCAAATTCCTCCTCATAAGCCTCTTCATACTAAACTAGGTCTCAAGTTGGATCATGAGTTGGTTCATGACTTTGTTCCCCATATGGAGTATTATAGGGAGAATAATAAAACTCCTTAGAAAATCTTTTTTTATAGGGGTTCCTAGTGGGATTTTGTGTGTCCATTCTATCATAATTTTGATTGTACATGGATCCACCATAATTGTAGCTAGACATATCCATGTAAGTGATGAAATATCTAAAACAAAAAGCCTTAGATTTCTACAACCTCTGAAAAACTATCTAAAGGTCAAATGGTTCAAACTTGGTCTAACTTGGTCAAAAGGTGGAGCTGTATCTCCAATATGGTCTGAAAGTGGAGCTGTATCTCCAAAATGATTTATGCTAAGACTTGACATAAAATATTCTAACATCAAATGTATAATGTCAAATTTCATACATGTAAAAGGTCAAGCGTCTGAATAAAAATTGGCATGTTAAGAGTCTAGGTCAAAGTGTTCCAAACAAGGTCTAAACTAGGAAAGGAAAAAGTTGAGTTGCTAAGTCTTTTGGCCAAACATGGAGTCAAAAGATAAGATCAAACAAATAGGCATGTTCTAAGACTTTTGGCCAAATAACTAGACTTGAAATAAAGGTTGATATGATTCAATTTAATATAACAAGTTTGGAAACAACTCTGGCATAGACCTGACACATGAAAACAAACATAAACATGATTAGCTGGCATAAGGCAAAAGGATTTTTTAGAAAGGTTATGTTCTCCCAAATAAAGGCACAAATAATGATGAGGATAGGCATTAAACAAACAAACCATCAATAGTTTTCAAATTTAGGTAATCGATTAATTGAAGTTATGCAACCCAAAAGAGAAATACCTGTGTATCAACCCCATGAATTAAGGCCTAAATAGAAATTAATCAATGTTTGAATCTAAACTTGACAAGGCTAATTGAAAACTTAATGATGAAAATTAGGTTTTTACCAAACAATCTAGACAAGATTAGATAGCATGATGGCACAATACAAAGGTCTAAATGGTATACATGACATGGTTTGAAACAATGATTTTTTATGCAAGGTAAACTAGTCTTGAAACAAATTGATTAGCCTAATGGTGCAAACATGCTCGAATGATGTGGTCAACACTATGTTTCAAAGACTTAAAGGCAAAATGGTTTGACATGATTTGGGTAACATAACTCTACCCTCTGCAACTCAAATGACACACACACAAATAAGTTTAAAAAAAATTCAAGGCACAAGTGTGGTAAAAAATGGCTAGCATAACACCTATTTAGACAAAAGAGTAGCGTATAGATAAATTGGTTTTGACATGGATTTATGAACAAAAAAATAAGTTTTAGTTTCAAAACATACTGAATGAGAAAATGATCCAAAACTATACTAAGTATAATCATCCAAATCCTAGCAAGGGTATGGAAAAATGAGGTTGACTAAAACTAGTAAGGTTTCAATCATTCTAAGGGAATCCATTGCATAATGAATTTCATGCCAAATAATGCAAAATAAAATCATGAATTTTTGGTTTGTATCACTTGGCTTGTTACAAAAAGGTCTAGTCCTTTTTGTAACCACTACATCTTGTTGTTCACTCAATGTAGTGCGATGTCCAAAGTACCACTACATCTCATGTGTAACTCCAAAGGACCAAATGAAGTCAATAATGGGAGATGAAACCTTAGGTCAAAGCTTCCCTAAAGAACTTGTGGGAGGTGATGAAGTCCTCCTTGCAAGCCAAGATGCATGAAAATAAAGAAAATATGAACGTAGAAAGACTTTAGGGTCATTTTCAAGATCACACAAACTTTGACAAGTTTTTGGAGAGTGTTTTAGATGACTTTCTTCCTAAGCCTTGGACTAGGTTACTTGTAATATGAATGGCACTTTTGATCCCAAAGGTTCCCTATAGGAGACAATAGAAAAGCATAAATGCAACATTCTTCTTTTTTCCAAACAAAATCTAACTAAACAACTATTGCAAACCAAAATTGAAAAGTGTATTCAATTTTAAGCCCAAAATAAAATATTTGGTGGTGTTCATTTGACCCCTTGGTCTTAGTTGCAAACTTTGAAAAAAAATCACCAAAACCAAAGTTCCTAATTGATTTTTAAGCATGCAAAGGTGATTTAAACATGTTTTGAACAAATATCAAGCTTGGTCCTACAGTGAAATTGTTAGCACATCCTTTAGCTTTGAAGCTCTTTTTAGCTTGAAATAATGAACTTTGAAAAACTAGTTCTCAGATCTATGTTTTTGGAAAAACATAGTAACTGACATAAGTTATTACCACCAATGTTGGTTACTCTAGCTAATCGAGATCTAATTGATGTTGATTTTTCTAATCGATGTTAGTTAAGCAAGTAATCGATGTTGGTATATCTTACCAATGTTAGTTACTATGTAAAACCATGGCAAATAAAAATGGCAAAACAAAGTTAAAAAATTAATTTGCAAGAGTTTTAACGGCTTAAATAAATATTTTAGAGTTGAAAAATGATCTTCTTCATGTGTAGGATGTATCTCATCCCACTAGGCATGCCATTATGTGATCTAAGAATTTGACTCAAGAGAGGATGATTAGTATTGTGTTAGTTCCAAAATAAAAACAAAATGAAATAAACACATTAATAGCATAACATCTCTAGGCCTAAACACTAGGGAGAGATTAATTGACAAAATTAAATAATAAACACAACTAGAAAGCAAGGAATCAAATACAAGAATTCCTTCACCTTCCTTGGATGCTCCAAATGCCTTTGTAGTGGTGGCTTCCTCGGTTTATGCTCATGAAGTCCTTGGCAATGGAAGCTTGGATACCTCCATCTCTCCTTGGCACCTTTAGCTTATAGCTTGGCTTGGCTTGAAATTAATTTGGCATGGTAACATTAGTTACAATGGATCCTTGAAGATATTTTTGCATTATAACTTTTCACCAAAAAATAGCTTAGAAATGATGTTGTAAGGCCTCCTATTTATAGATTTTTGGATTTTGATCAGAATCAACCTCAACCATCCATCTCAAGATTGAGATGTGTGGTTGAGGATTAATTCAATTTTTGGAATTAAGTTTTTAATTATCCTCATCATGACATTGGAAGAAGGGTAAATTAAGAGGCATGGATGACATCATGGAAGGCATTAATGAGGTATGAAGAGAATGAATCTTGATATTTGTGGCATTTATGGCTTAGGGATGTCTTCCCAAGAAATGAGGTCACTTGATGATGCAGATATTTAATATTCATTTTAAAAAACAAGTATTCAACAATTTTCTATGGAATTATTGATTAGGCATTGATTTGGGTTAATTAGCTCTTGATTTGGGTTAATTAGCTCTTAAGCATGATTAAGCACATTGTGCACAAATTACCCAAATTGATCGAAATACCTTGTTATTGGTCTAAAATTCAATTGGTTTAGAATTGGAAGGCAATGTCAGATGCATTGGATCCACATTCACATTTAGGATCTTACTAATAACAAATAATAAAGGCACATGTTTTGTGTAGAAGATTTGATAGGAGAAAGCAATCTAGAGCACCCAGGTGTAAAATTGACATTTTGACTCAAAATGATTTGATCAAAGTTAGTTGGCCCATAAAGTGCATTTCCCCATTTAGGGATACCCTAGTCAAAATCAGCACTTGAATATGTCATTTTCACATCATTTAGTGTGTTTTAGTGTTTTTAGGCCAAATTGTGCATTTTAGATGGAAATTGGCCAAAAGCCTGATAGGGGGTTATCAATGGCCAAATTTAGGTGTCTACAATTGACATCTTTAGATTTTGAAAAAAAAATTACCTTATAAACCTCTTTCTTTATTGCTTGTTCATTGTTTATATTTTTAATTTGATAACTATCAATGATATTATTAGCTTGATGTTTATCATTAATAAAATCATTTGAAACCATTATTTTTGGTAGGGGAGATTTTTGAGAAATCTTGTGTTTAAAATTTGGATATTTAAAATAAAAATATGGAAACTTGATTATCTTACTACCCATTTTGTGAAATGAGATCAATCATTTATTTTCAAGTTATTTTATATTTTCTTGTAAATCATAAAAATCATTATCATAGTGTCTATTAATGCTATGATAAGTAGAAAATGGTTCACCCATAATTTTTCCAATTGATGAGGAGGGTGATATTAATTAGGGTTTACTTTTATTAACCTTTTTTCTAGTAACATATTTAAAATATTATGTAGGTGATCATTGAAAATAAATTTGAGTGGTTATGCCTTGTTTGATGTAAAATAATAAGTATGATTGGTAACTTTAGGAATGGAATATTTGCATTTATGTAGGACTTTTATTTTTTCCAAGGTAGATTCAACATTATGCATTGGATCAAGGTATGCCTTTTTATTAAAGAGTTATGCAATGTGTACATTTTTAGAAAATAATTCGTAAGTTAACTCTTATACTTAATTCAAAATATGTGTATCAATATTATTTGATTGGACTTCATTATGTATATTTTCTATATGTAACTCCTCATTCATATTTTTTTTATACTTGAATAATACCCAATTATTGTTTAATGCTAATGCCTCATAACAAAGGGCTATAAATCATTCACAAGTATGATAAAGTAGCTTCACTTTTAATGAATAAATAAGACCTCTAATAAAATGTATTAGACTTCCAAATCGGTTGGTTGCTAAATTAATTGATGCATTAAGTCTTGAATCTTAATATATAATCACAAACCTTCTTAGATGTGACTTGATTTACAGAAGGTAAACACTCATAAGTGAACCTAGGTTACTTATTTTGAATATATTGGACTATCAAAGCTTCTTTTAGTTCTAGATAAGTATTGATGGATCCTTTAGGGAGGGAGTGAAACTAATAAAGTGCACATTTCACTGGACCATTATGACATATTAGCATTTGACTACCATTATAACCATTCATAGTTTTGTAAAAATCTCTAATATGTAGGTAAGGTTCCCCACTTCCATCAAATGTAGAAAATGGGGATTTTTGGAGATTGGGAGGTAAAGGTGCATACAAAATATATCACATAATAAGATTACCATGGACTACATTAGATTCAATCAAAGCATGATATGATTTACTCTCCAAGGAAAATTGATGTAATTTATTTTGTAAAACTCCTATAACATGCATTAAGGGTATGACTTATTGAGAAGGAATTTTGGGGTTTTAAGAGGTTCATTTAAGGGTTGAATTATATTGTTAATTTTAGGCATTGGAACACTATTTCTAATAGGATAGTGAAGAATAAGGATTTTTTTTTCCTTTGGCTTAGGATATTCATTGGATACATATGAATCATTTAGTTCTTATTTATTGATAACATTAAATTAAGTATCATTAGCAATATGTGAATTTTCATCATGTGATAACTCTATGCTAAGATTATGACATTATGTCATAAGAGTACCATCATGTGTAAAAAATCATGAGGTTGAAGTGGAATCAACATTATAAGATGTGTTAAAAGGAATGCCATTACTTTCAATTATATCTTGTGATGTTCAAATGGAAAAGGAAGGAAGTCCATCCTCTTTTATTGATAAATGGGAAGAGCTATGGCATGTAGGATAAATATATACTAATTTTAAATAAGGGATGGATTGATTATTAATATTACATGTTTGTACATCAATGGAAGGATAAGCAATGTTTTTTTTCATTAAAAACATTTTACATATTTTATTTGTATGAATTTTATAATTGTAGATGTGATAAAGTGTATTGGCAAGGTGGAAAGAGAAGTTAGTTGTGAAAGGATAAGGCACCTCCTTTTGAATGGTAATTGACAATCTAAGAAAGAGAAGATATTCATTTTTTAGAAAGAAATTTTTTCCTTAGATTATTAATTAAGGAATAAGTTAAAGGAGGATATCAAGTAGAATCTAAAGTAAATTTATAGTGGACTCTAAAGACAAATTTGAAGAGGAATCTATAGGTGAAACTAAAGAAGATTTTAAATAAGAAACCAAAGAGGAATTTAGATTTGAATTTGAAGAAGAATCTAGAGGTAACTCTAAAGAGGGATCTATAGGTGACTCTTAAGATGAATCTAGAGATGACTTGAAAGAGGAATATAAATGTGAATTTGGTTTTATGGACTCATGTTCCCAAGTTTCATCATAATAAAATAGTCTATATAGTGATATATCATCAAAATCATAATCACCCACATATGTTTCTTCAATAAGTTGTTGCTTAGTGTGATTTATCCATTAATCATCATAACTAAAAGGCATAACATGAGTATAAATTAACTTATCTAGATGATGAACATAATTAGCCTAATTATTACGAATATCCATGATATATACAATGAATATGAATACAAGAAATGCAAAAAATAAAACAATTAATGATTTATGTAGTATTTCATGTACAAAGGATCTAATTATTATGAATATAATACAAGCAAAATTTAAAATATGAAGGGTGATCTAGGAAAGAGTTTACATGATTTTGTGGGATCTCAATTATATTTTCTCATTCATAGATTAATGTCGACCCAATATTTTTAAGTATTAACTAGAGAGGCTAAATTATACATTTATCCCATTATCCCATCTTTGAGGGTATGGTGAGATTCCATGGGTGATACACTCCCCTCATAAGTACCACAAATCAAATGACTAAATATGATTCTTGTGGTATAAATAAGGGACCCTAGGCATTTACAAAATATTATGAGGTATAGGGAAACTAAAATCCATGTTTAGTGTTGTACAAAGTCTTGAGTATTTGAGAAGTACCCCTCACACCCATGTATCCATAAAATAAATTATGTTTTAACTAATAATGATAGTCACTAAGTAGTATTACAACTATTAGAACACACTTGATAAAAATAAGTAGCAAGTAAATTAAAATAATGAGAAAATAAAACTCAAAATATTTGTGTATAGAGATCAACAAAATTAAACTCGAGGTCAAAATAAAATGCTTCAATGTTAGATTTGTCCAAGGTGAAAAGACAATTTATTCAGTGTCAAATTAAATCCAAGGTCGAAGAATATTGACTCATGGTGTTGGATTTACATCCAAGGTTGAAGTTTATTTTTTTTAGTGTTAGTCATTTATAGAAATATATATAAAATCCTAGGACAAAAATTAAACAAATATCAAATAATGTTCAAATCAAATTATGGGTTCACTAGAATGTTTATATGTTTATTTTATATTTATCGATGAAGTGTAATAAATAATAAACTAATGAAAACTAATTTAGATTAAATAATTTTAAAAAAAAATGTGATATATATTAATTTAAAAAAATTGAAATGAGCTATAAATAGTAATAAATAATGAAATGTGAAAACCTAGCTTGGATATGATTTATTTTGATTGTGCAAGTAAATATGAAATTCAAAATTGGCTAAAGATACCTATGATCTATGTCTTAACCAAAAATAATATTTTTTGATGTATTTAGACAAGACCACACTAATCGACAAGGGCACACTATAGCCTTGTTTGTTGAGTATGGTTACATCTTGGTTGACTAAGTGATTGATTTTTTTGCATGAGTACTAGTAGATGTCTGAGAGGATATTTTGTTAACCTATGAGTGTAGATTTGATTTATGGAAGACCTATAAAATTAAAACCTATATCTTTCATAATAAACCAAATTGATATAAACTACAAATGGGGGAATTGGGCAAGGGGAATAGCCAAAGCATCCTAAAAAAACCCACATAATATGAGTGCTACCTACATATCCCAAAATGGACTTAGACCAATGTAGTTCTTCAACTTATATTGAATGTGTGAATATTGATATCTTTTATACGAATTCAACTAGATATATTAACTTGAATTTTGTATAATGAGTGGCCTTAATCTATAATAAAATTCCTTCAAACTTGGTATCATGCTAAAAAAATGTACACAATGTAAACACATAAAAAATAGGCCAATTGATTTTAAGAATGTATAGTGCACATTATGCATAACTACATTTCCCAAGTGACAAGGAGGTAATGAGTAAGTGGACACAAGGTTACTACATAACTTTTTAGGTCTCACTTACTCTAATTAGCCTAAAGGATCTCACACAAGCCTATATCTCTCTGAGCATTCATAGTGGAACCCATGGACCTTAAGATTAAAAGGGACATACTACTAAATCTAGGTGGGTTCGAGCAAACACTTGTTTAAACGAGGCACCCTAACTCACAATGGTATTCAAGGAGGGTTTCAAATGATTATGGTTAATCACAAGTTTGTAATTAACTCACAAATAAATTATAATCTTGTGTTGACTTGGAATAGAGTAAAATGCTTTAATAAATTTTAATTATTCCCCATATGACCAAATAAGGTGCCTAAAATATCTCTTTTAAGCTCTTTGAGATTAGAGCAACCTATCTCCACTATCAGATCAACTTGACCTTGTTTGTTAGATTTGGTCAAAGTAAAAGGTGTCCTAAATATCTTTATGGAGGCCATAAGGTCTCCAAATTATTCATTGAGTTGAAAATTAGATTTTTGAATAATGAGGTATTGGAGGATGACTTTTCCATAGTCCTCATTTCTCTTCTTCCTTAACCCTAAATAACTAAAATTAATTAAGTCTCTAAGATTTTGGTCAAAATCATTCATTTTCACTTTTAATTTTCTAACATGATATAAAGATTTAGGAGTTTAATTTATAGGTACCCATTTCAATGAAAATCTCATAGAAAGTCCCAACTCCCTTGGTTTCCAAATAGGTCTTAGGAGCTTCAAGCTCCACATAGACATGAATAGCCACCACAAGGTTTTAAGTTGAAATTTTATAAAAAAAGTTGTTTAATATTTTTAATTTTTTCTCAAACTAAAGGGGACATAAAAATAATAGGGGTCCCCTTTTGGTTTAGTTTGTTTTGGGGCTCTCAAGAGTCTGTGATAGCCAACAAGGCTCAAAAAGGCCTCCCAAGGACAAAACTTTCATAGAGTGAAAATTGTGAGGTTCCAAGTTCCAAAAACACTTCCAAATAGAAGGGGATGAAATTTTAAGTGGGGTGGGAGTCATTTTTTGGTTCCCCTACCTCTAAGCCACTAGATCCCTACAATCAAGGGTATAACCATAGGCAAGTAGGTTACAAAGAGGTTCAAGGCATCTCATAGGAGAAATGGGTCATAACTAGAAATTTATGTTATCCTAGGTCCATCCCATCTCTGGGATACCAAATCTCTACATTCAATTAAAAAAAAGTAGGTATATTACTAGTAAAAGTTCATATTTTAAATAAAATAAGTTACAGGTTATACTTTATAAAAAAAATTAAACAATATTAAAAATTATTTTAAAAAAATAATGAATGATGGTTAGTATTACTAACTATTACAGTGAGCCAAATGGTTAGTAGTTATGTGTAGTCACATAACCCAAATCTTAGATGCTTTCCTACCAATCACATTTAGTAGTCTAAGATTGGAAGGCTGCCTCTAGAACCTATCCACTTTGCCATTAAGGGATTAAAATAATATAGTGTGTTAGTTCCCTCCCAAAGGGCCTATGTGCTAAAATAATTACCCTACAGATTGACAAATTTTAAAAACTCATATCTTCCTACTTGTAAGATAAAAAATTATGAAACAAGAAGTTACATGATCATATTTTCCATAATTTATATTAAAAAATATTTTAAAACTTCTAATACATTGTTTTACATGCATTAGATGAATGGAGTGCAATTTACAAATGAGGTATAAGGGTTTTTAGTGGAGAAACTTTAAAAATTAATATAAATTCATCCATAATGCCAAAAAATATGTTTTAATTTGCATTAATTCCCTGTTTATCCATAATTTAGATTACAATAAAAAATTAGGATAAATTAAAATGATTTCAAGTGTGTAAAAATTATATTAATGCATCTAGCATTCTTTTGCTTCACACAAATCAATGAATTTTGCAACGTTAGTAAAGTGAAGACTTTTTTTTTAGTCAACTATAAAAATAAATAGAAATATATGTCTAATCTAGAATATTTAATTTTAAATTGAACATAAAATTATCATTTTAATACTTTTACAATCTGATACACTCACTAGGAATAGTATGCAAGTGATAAAGGAACGTCCAATTATTTTTTATGATTTTTGTAAATTGTATTCCAATATATACATATTTTCAACTAAAATAATAACAATGACATGGTTTTCAAATATTCTATATAATTTCTATAAAAATTTATACAAAAGTGTTGATCAAGTTGGATGTCACATGGACTCCACAAGTAATTGTGAATCCAACCAAAAGAGGGCTTGCCTCTCATAATTTTTTCACCATTATATGGCTTCCCTTGGCACCATTTAACCTAATACTCCTATATTTCAAAATAATCACATTATGTTTTAAGGTGGACAAATTGATAAAATGAGGTTTAGATGGTAATAAGACTAGACAATGAACACTCACTAGGAAATACATCCAAGATGTTATAATTTAAACTACATAAAAGAGGCTTCCATTCCTAAAATCCACCGTAAAAGGAAATAAATATAAATTTTAAAATTCTAAAATATCATAAGGAAACCATACACATTTCCAACATAAATAGACCCACTGAATGAGAAGAACGTAGGGAATTTCTCACCCTTTTTATACCATCTCTTTGTCATGAGAGGTCATAATCCCCTTCAACCATGAAAAAAAACATGTAAGACTAGATAGCGATTTTTTTCCCACTCATCACTACCACTAAGTATAATAAAACCATGTAAGAGAGCACAGGAACCCAGTTCCACTCACCACTACCACTATGTATGAGTGCACAACAAGCATATGAATTCACATAAATTTTGGTAGCATCAATTTTCCATTTTAAGAAAATAAAATGGCATAAAAAATGGCCAGAAATTTAGGAGGGATGTTACATCTCCAATCCCAAATGGGAATACAAGTAAAGAAAGAGAGTAATCCAAATGGCCTTACACCTCTTGAAAATTTCAATCAAAGGAAGGATAAATATAATTTTACTATAAATTAAATTAAATCAAAAGGGGAATAAAATCCTACCTTTTTTCTTTCTTGTATTCAACTCAAGAACACCACATACAAGTTTTGGGAAATGTCTATCCTCCTTTTCTAAGCTCCTCCTCTTCTTTATTTTCCTCTCTTCCACATCCAATTTTCCAAATTATAAAATGAGGAAAAAATATCTCAAGGGAGGATTTTCTTCCTCATATAGGCTAAACTCTTTTCTCTACAAGCCATTATTAACATGACATGTGTCCCTTCCCATCCTTTGTCTCATGGTCAAAAATGTCTCTCCTTTCCATAGCTCCACATACAAACCCATACAGGCAAGTAAGCAAGTCCATACCTTGTAAATAAACCCACTATCCCATGCCATAAATGGAACATACGCTACTTTGAAATTCCTATTTGGCTCCTAGATATACTCTCCAACAATATTATTGGTCTAAAGACATAAAGATCAACAAAAAACATCTACAAACTATTTTATGTCACTCTCTTAAGTTGGATCTTCTAATCCATCTAAGTTTTGAGTCAAAGGGGGCCACTTAATTGGATTTAAAAACATTATATAAATAAATTAAAACTTAAACATAACTCCTAAGGTTAAGAAAGAAAGCTGTGAATAGTATCCAAGGGGTTGAATAGAGTAAAATATTTTAAGTGTGTATACACTTAAAAATATACAAACAAAGACAAAATGAGTAGTTTGGATCATCATGGGGTCAAGTAGACATTTCACCACTCTAAAAATAATGTGTTCATGCTTGACATAGTCCTATTCCCATTGTTGGCCTCCCCTATCACATGCACAACATTATGCACATAACATTGCACACATAAAATGCTCTACCCTAAATAGTCAATACTACAAAATATAACCAATACAAGTGATATATATCCATAAAAAATGCACAAGGAATATCCAAGGCATTATATATCAATGGTTATAAACTAATACAAATAATCTTAACATATATATAATCTAAATCCATACTTAAGAATAATATCTCTAGTGGTATGAAATCAATATGCATAATAATAAATTACCAAATAGAGTAAATTAATATCATAATGCATAGAATAATAATTTAATCTAAGAATATAATTATTCTTGTGTAAACCAAACATAACATCTCATACCATATAAAATATATGTCTTATTCACAAGGACTCAATAACATCTTGTGTCTCAATAAGACACAAGGCAAATCTCAACAGGACATGTGTAAAACACCACATGTCAAAAGGTGAGAAATATTAAAATAGGGGGTCTCACATCCTCCTTCCCATATGAAAACTTCCTCTTAAAAGTCACTAAAATAGGTGGGGATACCAAATCCTCAAAGGTTTTGCATCTTCCCAAGTGGTGGCAGTACATCATTTATGTCCCACTAGACCTTGACCTAGTCTAGCTCTCTACCTCAAAGGATTAGTGTCTTACACGTTGTAACCCACATAGGATCCAAAACCAAAGATTTAGATGTCTATAACTACAAGATAATCTAATCTATAACATATCTAGTGTCAGGTACATACTGACACAATATTGAAATAAGAAATACATCATGAACATGAGATAGGCTAGATGGTAGGGCTAGATGATAAGTTATAGGGTCGATGGTCTCTAAGTTTTCAAAAAGCCCAACAAATAAGGTGCTAACTTATAAGTTTTTACATAATATATTGTGATATAATTGTGTATCACTCTAAAAAACACATTATCACTTACATTTAAGTGCCAACCAATCCTCTTCACATCCACATACTTCTTTTATTAATCCCATACAACCTTAGAGTGTTGTTGAGTCTGAACAACCTATCACTCAATATCTTAAAACATGGCATGACCAATTAAAACCTAATACTCAATGTGATCTCAACTCAATATGTTCCTACAAACTCTACCATATAGTGCCTCAAAGGATTCCATCTGGATCAAACTGTGATAGTTGTACGAAAACTCTATAAGGTATAATAAATCCTGCTAATGGGACTGATGATACATAATATATATGTGAATCATGTCCTCTAAAATCTAGTTGACTCTCTCATTCTATCCATCTATCTCAATATGGTAATAGGTGCTAAAATTGAGCTTAGTGCCCAAATCATTTTTCAAATCAATCCAAAAGTGAGATGTGTACACAAGATCATAATCTAAGATAATCTTATGTAGAATCCCATATAGTCGAGTAATATCATCCAAAAAATATCTTTCTCACTTATGTGGTGTTGTAATTAATATTTTTAGGATAAAATGGAGATACTTTCATCAACTTATCCATAATCACCATGATCATGGCATGTTTATAGGATGAGGTAAATAGTCCAATAATGAAGTCCATGAAGATGGTGTCCCATTTCCATTCTAAAATATTATGGGGGTATAACAACTAGCCATATGTTGATGCTTTATCCTGAACCTATAACACTCAAGACATCAAAAAAAAATTATACAATGTCATGCCACAAATCATCCCAGTTATATAATTATCTCAACAATCCATACATCTTCTTCACTCCAAGGTGTGCCTAATAAGGGGCATGATGAGACTTTGACAAAACAAAATCCTTAAAACCACCTAATATGGTCATGTAGATATATCCTTGATGTCATAATATTCCATTTGAATCAAGTGAATAACCCTTAAATTTCCTCATTATGGCCATATCTGAAACTAGCATATACCACATCTCCTGATATAAATTATCCTGAAGAAGTTGCTTGAGAATCTAGATCCAAAAAATAGTTTGTATATTAATACCTAAAACTCATATCATATCTTACTCAAGACATCTAAAAACACATTCTATATTCGATTGATGTGAAATATATTATAGTTTTACTTGCATGAAATCTCCATCCAACACCTTTGGTAGGTGTTTGAGGTTAGTTTGACTAAAAATGTGTTGCAAACTCAAGTGATTTATCTTCAAAATAAAGTGGTGACCAAATATAAAGTGTCAAAATCTCAAAAAACCATGAAGGATAGTTGAGAACTTAAGGTCTTGAGTCAAGTATTTTATCTCATACACCTTGAGTTTCTGAGACTCATAAGTGTATATATTAAAACTAAATAATTATAGCATCTTAGTCTTGTATATTTGATAAATATGAATTAAGGATATACCCTTTAGTTATATACCTCCCTATTTCTAAAAGGATTTCATTTTATATCTCATTGTGCTTAAATTTTTATCTCTTAGTCTGATCCATATCATTCTAATGACCCAAGTCTCATATACTACATAAAAAGCTTAAAACCTAGTAAACATCCTTCACTATCAGTTTCAGATCCATACTTATTTTCTAACATTTTTGACACTATAGGTAACAAAGGGATACTACTACTAAAAATAATTTATAAATCCTTATTTAATGTTTAGTGGTCAAAATTCATCCAAATTGTAAATATTTCAAAGCCTATGGGTCAGCCTATTGGTCTTATTGAACCCTACCATGAGATATTTTTAAAAGGTGTGGTATAAATACATATCTAAGTCTTTTCATTGATCATATAGTAAATACCAAGCAAACACCTACTAAAATTCAAATAATAAACTACACAACCAAGATATTCTACCATATTCATCCTTATTTACATATCAAACATAAGAGTAGTCATAATACAAATCTGAGTAATTCAAATAGAAACCCATGAGAGATATTTGTCAAATTATGATCTAGATCACTACATGAATCTTAATATAGTATATTTTACCCTTGTACACACACTTTCCCACACATATGGGAAAACTACATAAGTTTGATGCCCTCTTTGGAGTATTAGCTATGTAAGAAGCACCTATTAATAGAAGGTTATTTAGGGTTAGCTTGACACCATGATCCCACTAATCCATTTTTAACAAACTCATTATAAGGGTAAAGAAGGGCAAAGAGATAGGGTTTTTATCAATTGGAAAATAATGATATCCTATATCCAAAATTTGAATACATCAATAGAAAGGTGACAAAAAATCCAAAATAATGAAGTTGATCACATTAATATCCAATCATTAATCTATATTGTACACCTAAATAAAAATAAAAAACTAGAATAGATGGTAGTGTCTATATTTGATGGTAGTTTTTATGGCTAGAGAAGTATAAATTTTATAATCTAATGATCAACCCTGCATACTTCTCACCTATTTTTAATCTAGATCTACTTGCACATATTAAACCCAACTAATTATCATTTCTAATTGGTATTACAATCAATTGAACATATTTAAAATTTATTAATTTATACATTTAGCATATCTCATTATTATAAGCCAAAATAATTTTTTATCTGAGTTTGCAATTAATTGGTTTATTATAGATTAGTTTATCACCTTTATGCTTAAACTATTTATATACTGTTAACCTTATCCCCCATATCAAAAAATTGGGGTTGAAATTTTGGTTAACATAACCTATGAGTATTCCTTTGAAAACCTATCTTGATCTAGGGTTTCCAAACTCTTAGGGTTTTAACATGCTATGATCAATTTTTAGATTTGAATGTTTACCCTAGTATTTTACACTCATCTAGTTACAAGGATTTTGTGTTCATACACTTAAATTATTTTAATCTTTGATTGGACTATTTTATCTTCCTAGCAATTACATTTTAAAATTTGTTAATTTTTTTTCTATTCAAATTGTTATACTCAAAAACCTCTTTTTGTTCGCCCAAATTCATACACATTTTTTTATTTTTACAATTTACTATTTTTAGTAAATATTAATATACAAGGAAAATGGTGTACTTATTTTCAAAATAATTTATGGGTTTTTTTAGAATTCATATTTTATTATAAAATTTCACTTAGATCTCTATAATATTTTCCCAATTTATAAAACTTGTTAATTCTTAATTGGGAATATTGTGGGGTTTTGTTTGTGAAACATCCCACATTGTTTGTCTCATTTCTAATTCACAATAGATTAATTTTCAAATTCCTCAAGGGTTTTTCATATTTTTGTTTCTATAATCATAAACCTCTTTTGATTTTTAAAATTTATGTACAAAGTTTTCAAATTGTTTAATTTACAATTTTAGTACATCTCAAGATACAAGGCAAAAATCATACCTATTTCCCCCTATTTTAAAGATTTTGCATATTTATTGTATATTATGAAAAAAAATTATCTGATTTCCAAAATACCCATACAATATTCTAAAATTCTATTTCCTTGTTATATAAAACTAATCTTACCCTAAATTTTTTAATTTTTTAGGGTTTTAGATTGCATTAATTATTCATCTCTAATTTTTACTATCGTGTTGGATTATTCCCTAGATTTTGTGTCTCTCTTATCTTGTTCTCATCTATGTATTTAGAATTTTTAAAATGGATAAAAAAGAGAATCTTCCTCCTCCTAAACCTAATTAGGGTGATAGTTATTGTAGACACTAAATATGAATTATATAACACTTCAATCTTGTACATTTGGCAAATACATATCATGGTTATACCCTTTAGTTCTAAGACCTTTACATTATTGAAAGGATAAAATTCACTATCTCTATGTGCCAAATTACTTATTTTTTAGTCTAACCATATGTTATTCTAATTACATGGCCTTCTATATTATGAAAAAAGCTCTAAACTTGATCACTATCCTTCTCTACCAATTTTGGACATATACCTATATTTTAGCTTCCTAAACACTTGCATCCCAGCTAGATGCCTATATCAATGCAGGTGTCCCTTTTCTAACTAAGTTTTGAGTACCAAAATTCATCCAATTTGTAAATGGAACATATCCTTATGGTTGGACTAAGTGATTTAGTTTTACATATTTTTAAAATAGATTAGTATATATACAAGATCAACCCTCATTCATTCCTCACCTAGAAAATATTAAGAACTCACAAGGCAACTTACCAAGAGCACTCAATCAAGTATTCGAGTGAGAAAACCTATCATATTCATCCCTATTTCCATATCAGGCATATGATTAGTATCCCTCTGGGTTTGAAGTAATAAAGGATCATACCATGAGACATATTTGCCAAGTTATAATATAGGTCATTTTATGTACTTGCTTATCACACATTTCATCCTTATACTTAGACAAGCCAACACATATGAGACAACTACATAAGTCTAAGGCCCTCTTCAAAGTATTGGCTATGTAGGTAGCACCTATTAACATAGGATTCCTTGGGGTAGATATATACCATGTATCCACTAATCCACTTTCTCCATAGTCACCCCAAGGGTGAAGATGCTAGGGGTTGACCATTTTAAAAATAGTGACAACTTGTGTGTGTGATCCATATACACGAAGAAAGGTGAAAGAAAACCCAAAAGGCTTTAGGTGGTCGCATCTATATCTAGTCTATTTTTTTTATCAAACACCTATGTCTAACTTAGACACTAACATCGATACAACCATCTATATTTGATGCAAGTGTTTGAGTCCATAGAATGCAAAATTCTAGAATCCTATTATAATCCACTTCGAACTTGTTTCAGCCCAGATCTACATGCACATAGTAAACTAGCTAAGTACTCTTATTACCAATTTATTATAATATCAATCTATAGTTTTACTTTATATTTTTGGCATATCCCAATATTATAACTTTAAAATATTAGTTATATGATTTTACAAATTAATTGACTTGCTATAGATTTTTTTATCACCCTTGTGCTTATTTATTTATATACTCTTAACCCTATTTACCCTTATATCATCAAACTTAGGGTTAAACATTTAGTGAACACAACATTTGAGTCTTCCTTTATAAACCTACCATGATATAGGTTTTCCAACCTCATAAGGTTTTAGTTTTTTGTGATTTATTTTCAAATCTAGAACTTTACCCTAGCGTTTTACCCTCCTCTTGTTGTCAATATTAATGTTCATAAACTTGAAAGTTTCTTCTTCTTTGATTAGTACATTTTATGCTCCAAACTTCTCCATTTTAAAATTCCTCAAAGGTATTTTATACAAAATTTATTATACTCAAAAATATCTTTTTGTTCGCTTAAATTCAATATAGAATTTTCAATTTTTATAATTTACCATTTTAGTAAATATTGACATACAAGAATGATGTAATTAATTTATAATTAATTTTTATGTTTCATCAAAATCATATATTATTCAAAATCCTCTCTCAAATATGTGAAATAATTTTTTATCATAATTTATGATTCTTTATTGGGAATATTATAGGGTTTTGGTTCTGAAACATTCCATATTTTTTGGCCTATTTATGATTCATAATATATTAATTTTCAAATTTATCAGAGGTTTTTCATATTATAATTGATATAAATAAAAACCATTTTTTCAAAAATATTTTATGAATTTTATAAATTTTGTGTTTTACTATTTTTAGTAAATTTTGACCTACATGCAATACGTACAATTTACTTTTATTTTCCTATTTTTATAATTTTGTCTCATTTCCTATTTTTCCTAAATAACCTATTTTAGATTCCAAAAATTCTTAGTCAATCACTTTATATTTCTTTCTCTTCATTTGGCACATTATGGTGACCATGACTTTTGGTCTCCAAACCTTAGTTGACCTAGGGTTTCTTGATTTATTATTTTTTTGAATTTTTAGTTGATTTTAAATTATTCAAAATTGAAAAATCAGAATTTATTTTTATAAAATTATGTTAAATATGGGTATGTTTGTTGATCCTTTTTATTTCCAATATCTCATTATTGTCATTATTTGTTATTTTGTCTACATTATAAAAAAATTAAAAACAACCAAACCAAATAATGATCCAAATCAAGATAAAACTCAAAATCATCTTTACCAATATTTTTTCAATAATGAGGGTGATAGTTACCATCCCTCTAACATATTCCATGTTATCACTTCTTCAAGGGGTAACATAGATGGTATATGTATGCATATTCAAACTGAGGTACCTAGGGTTTATACTTGTGAATATCTAAAAGATCAAATCATCCTTATGAGAAAGTTAATAGAAACTTGCAAAAGAATTTTAGTTCTAATATTAGATCATTGGAAAATCAGCTTACATATCTACATAATCCAAAATATTCTAGTGTTAACCATGTGTTTTCATCTTCCTCTAACAATGTTATACCAAACAAGGTTTCATATCCAAATGAAAAGTTACAAAATAATACATCTATATCAAGTGATGCATATATGATACCAAAGGCTACTAAAAGTCCAAGTGATTTTTTTTGATAAATGCTTTGAAATAAATTGATCAAACTACCACCTTCACATCCTATAATGAGATCCAAATACTATTGTGCATATCATAAAATACATGGAGATCAAACAAATTATTGTTTGGCTTTGAAGTAAAAAATAAAAAATACAAATTATAGTGGTAATTATATCATTGATACATCAATCAATCAACCCACTCAAATTTTGAGTACCTCCCCAAAAGCACAAGTACAAAAACAACAAATATGGGTACTAAAAGATAATTCAAAGAAAATGCAATTGAAAGTGAAATAATTAGACCAAGAAAATAATAAAAATATACCTCTTTATAATGATACTAAGCTTTCAAAACAATATGGTTTTATATAACAATATCTACAACACTTTGGCTATCAAGGTCAGGGATTGAAAAACATGCATAGGCCATCACTTGTCCTATCTCTAGATCTGATCATAATGATCAATAAGGCTTAGGATATAGTGTAAATACTAATTCAAATCATTAAATGATACATTTTTTCAATTAAAAATATCAAGAACATACAAATGAGAATATGTCAAAGAATAAATCACAAATAAAAAAAGGTAACATTACAAAAAGAGTAATGGGCACATCAAATATTTAAAACATGATTTCTAACAAAAGTGATCAAAATGTAAGAGACACTTGAAATATTAATGTTCCAAATATGTGTATAAAGGAGGAACTACATGCCTTTCTTCAAATTAAGATAAATTTGTTGCTCATATAGATGGTAAATAATCTTTAGATGAACAGTACAATAAATTATGTTATGACCCACTTAGTAACTTATCACATAATTTATTCATACCCACATGACCAGGTACCTAGAAATTGATTTCATCAATTGAAAATGAGAAACAAAATATAGATAAATTAAAACCAAAGATACCAAGTACAAATTTACCAAAAGAGCATGATACACTTTCTAATTCTATTATGTGTGCATATGGTACATATCATTTAGGAAAGGTTATACATATTCCACTCCTTTAAGATTATCATCCTCATATTGAGATCATTGGATATCTTTTGCATCTTAAAATACTCCAGAGTGACTAACATGTTCCTATTATTTCTACTTCCAATAAACTACATAGCACAAATATATGGGTTCCATGACCCCTATTTGTTTTATTACTCTTTGAGATCATTGATTCCTATGACACATACACAAAACATTACAAACCCTAAAACACTAGATATTACACCTATACATGCTCCTTATTAATACCACCTATTTTCTATGTCATATCCAATGTTTAGAGAACTTCTATATGAGAATATATTAGATGGGATAATTAGTTATACTTTGCCTTAACTAAAAAACCTAAAAAAAATAAAATATTCCAAAAAAAATTAAAACATTCAAATATCTAAAAAATATAACATTTCCATATCTTATTATCTCTTTGGCATCTATGATTCTAGTAGATATATCTATATATACACATATGTTTCATGCATATTTTAAGTGTGATATAAACATACCCAATCACATGATATGTACACATATAGATATTACATCTTCCCTCTACTCACATCATCAACACATTAAGGGAATGCACTTATTTGATCATAATACACCCATGTTATATTTTTCTATGATAATTTTCCATTATCATGATTCATCTTATATACTTACACATGTTTTTATCCAAGCTTATATCTTTCATAGTGTACTTGAAATTCTATGTACTTAACTTTTTTTGCTAACACATATATCCAAGGACTAGTATGATATGCTTATTTTGGTTTCTTTTGATTCCATACTTTCCTTTTTGTACTCCCTTGAGTGTGTTCATTTATTCTTATTATCTTGCATTGTATTAGTTTTTTGAGCATTTAAATATGATCCATTGCTTGTATCCCCTGTGCCTTTGGTTGCCTATTTTAGATAGTTGAATATGTCATTCTATAATTTATGTACATTTGAATATGTCATTACATGATTTGTGAACATGTTACTAAGTCATGTCCCTTTAATTGTGAAATTTTTTAACACACCCCTCATATGAGTCTCCTCATACCATTGCCTTTTGATTTACTTTTGAGTGCTCTTGTGTGTGTGCTTGACTTCTTGTTAATCTTGTACTATTAATCTATATGCATTCCCATGATCTATATCATGCATCTTAGGAATTGATGTGATCACATTCTTTGTGCTTCAATAATATATCTCTCTAGACATGTTCCTCCTATATGTTACATGATCCATTCATAAATTATGTAATTATCTTATCTCTGGTAAGGTAAGTACTAGTGTCTACTTCATGTAACTCAAAATGGGGGGCATATCAATGGGGGCATGTCATAGAGGCATGACCACCACATTATTCATAGTTTTATATTTCAATGGGATCATGTCAAAAAATACATGACCTTCACACTTATTCAGTACTCACCATTTCCAAATTATAATTGAAACAAGTTATCCACACTTACACTAGTTCTTAAATTATCACGATACACTAGAGGCATGTCATGGAAACATGTCTTCCACACTTTTAATTATTTCAAATTTGGCCAAATTTCATAGTTATATGATTTAGATACTCATTTGTGGCAACATTATATACATTAGTACCTTTATTATACCTAGGTTTTAGCTTAAGATATAAATGCCATGCAAAAGGCACATTAACTACAAAATCAAATCAGTTTTTAGATTTTAAATACTATTATGAATTGGTATCATACCCAAGAAGGACTTTTACAGATTTTTATTGAGCCAATCTATTGCAATAGTTGGTCCACATTTTGTCAAGGTTGAGGTGATTAAATCACTCAATCTTACCAATTTTATAAGTTTGACTTGATTAATTCATCTAACTTTACTATATTTATATGATAGAGTGATTAAATCATCCACTCTCAATAGATATATAGTTTTATTTTATTAGATCACTCACATTCACCAAGTTATAAGTATGATTGAGTTGTATAATTGAGATAAGTTGAATGTCCCTATGGCAACTCACATTTTTTTCAAGGTTGGGCGCATATTGTCCTCCAATGTGTGTGTGTGTGTGTGTGTGTGTGCGCGCGCGTGCATTTGTTTATTTCCAAATTGTCCTAATCTCATCTCTAATACTTTATAATAGATTATCTCTTCAAATAAAATTGTTAAAAGGCTAGATGGTTACATCAACACACAAGTGTACTCCTAAACTTGCTCTCTTTATTTTCAAACATTTTAAATTATTACAATTTCATATTTCATATATTGATTATATATTGTAACATGTTCTTGCTTATAGGTCAGTCACCAATAAATCACTCAAGTGGGGCTCATTAAAAGACAAGGTGTGTTATACACACCCAGGTATGCATTTATTTTCATTTAAACTAGAAATTTCATTACCAAATTAAAGGGGGGGAATATAGACACTAAATTTGAATTATATATTAGCTAAGTCTTGTATATTTGTAAAATACCTATCATAGTTGTACCCTTCACTTCTGAGACCTTCTCATTGTTGAAAGGCTCGTATTTACTATCTTTGAGTGCCAAATTACTTATATCTTAGTCTAACCATATGTTATTATGATGATCAGTCCTTTTATACTATGAAAAATTATCTAAACATGATCATTATCCTTCTCTACCAATTTTGGACATGTACTTATTTTATATCTTCTTGGACACTTACATCCCCATTAAACACCTACATCAATGTATCATTTTCATAATTAAGTATCTAATGGTAGAAATTCATCCAATTTGAAAATGAAACATATACTTTAATGATTTAGTGTGAAATATTTTCAAAATGGATTGGTATATATACAATATCAACCCTCATTCATTCTTCACCTAGAAAATACCAGGAACTCACAAGGCAACTTAGCAAGAGCAATCAATCAAGCATTCAAGTGAGTAAAACCTCCCTATTCATCCCTATTTCCATATTAGTCATAAGATCAATATCCCTGAAAGTATGAAGTATTGAAGGATCATACCATGATCTAAATTTTCCAAGTTACAAGTTAGGTATGTGCTTGCTTATCACACATTGCATCCTTATGCACACATAAGCCAACATGTAGAGAAGAGATACAAAAGTCTAAGGCCCTATTCAGAGTATTGTTTATGTAGGTATCACCCATTTATAAAGAGTTCATTGGGGTAGCTTGGCATTGTATGCCCATCAATCCATTTTTTCCATAGTCATTCCAAGGGTGAGGAAGTTAGAGTTTAACCATTTTTTAAATAGTGATAGCTTGTGCATGTGATCTATATACACCAAAATAAGGTGATAAAAATCCCATAAGAATTTAGGTAGTCACATCTATATCTGATCACTATTGTATACCATACACCTATGTCTAACTCAAACAAAAGCATTAATGCAACCATCTAAATCTGATGTAAGTATTTGAAGCCACATAATGCAAACTTTTAAAATTTGATGATTATTCTAGAATCATAATCTATTACACTTCCATATTATTTTACAATATATCTTCATGAAAATATTAATCTATATAATTACTATTGTTATTAATTTATTTTAATTTCAATCAATAGTTGTACATTCTATTTTTGGCATATCTCAACATTATAAATTTAGAACATTTTTTATCTAAGTTTTCAAATTAATTGTCCTCCTATATATCTTTTTTTCACTCTCGTGCTTATTAATTTATATATTCTACCCCCTATTTCCCATTGTACCATAAATTTAGGGTTAAATATTACTATCCCTCTAATTAGGTTGATGATATAATTATTTCAATGGGTAAGGTGTCCCATTCTATGGTTTCAAATGAAGGTAATAAATATGTCATTCCTCAAACCTCTCTACCTCTCACATAAATTTTAAATGATATGTGTATGCATATTCAATTTTAAGTACCTAGGGTTTGTGCTTATAAATTCCTCAAAAATCAAAACATCACTATGATCAATTGAATAGAAGAGTTACAAAATCAAAATAAGTGTTTTAGTTCAAATATCACATCATTGGAAAATTAGATTACATACGTATAGAATCCAAAGTATGTTAGTGTTAATCATGTGTTTGTATCTTCATTTAGTTATGTTATACCCAACAAGATTTCATTTTCCAATGAAAAACTACAACATAAGACATCTAAAATAAATGACTCAAAAATTTAAAAAAATGATAATAAATGTCCAATTAAAATCCTAAGAGAAATGATTTGAAACAAAGTGATCAAATTACCTCCTATACATCCTCTTATAAGGTCAAAATAATACTATGCATATCATATAATGTATGGAAATCATACCAATTATTGTTTTTCCTTGAAGAACAAAATACAAAAGATAAATGATAGTGGTGATCATATCGTTAATACATCAATAAAGAAACCTACTCACATTATGAGAACCTCTCATAAAACACAAGTTTAGAAATAATAAGTATGGGTACCAAAGGATAATTTAAAACAAAAACACTTGCAAATGAAACAATTAGAGTAAGAAAAAATTAAAAAGGCAATGCTACAAAAGAGCAAGAAAAAATGTTGAAAAATCAAATTCAAGATAAGCAAAAAAACATTCTAAAAATATGGGTTTTAACAAATTATTTTTCAAAGCAAGATATATCTAAAAAAATCAAATGATACAAATATGCTTGCTAAGGATCCAAACATCATCTATTTCATGCATAGAGGAAAAAATAGTCATGGAAATACTACAAAGTCTATGATTTCATCCTTAAATAAATAATTCAAGGCATAAATTACATCTTTTCCTAGTGTTAAATAAAAGATACATAACTCTTCTCTAGCCCATAATGAGATGCAACATTTTGAAAACGATGAACATACTCAAGAAAATATATCTTTCAATAAAGAAACTCCAACTTATGGTTCAATTGGTTTTTCATACATAGATTCTCAAAATGATATATCAGAAGTTTAATAATAACCTAATAATATTAATGTCTTCTATAATAATGATTACCTTGATGATTTTGATCCTAATAATATAGAATATTTGTATGATCCTGATGATACTTACTATGCAACATATGAATATGACATACATGATACAAGACCTTCACAGAGGCATCCCCTCAATTATTTCATTAGCTTAAAGTATAAGTTTTCCTTCGATTATTTTATAATCACAAAGGCATTCCAATAATTCAAAAAATACAAAAAAAATCAAGAAAATACAAAAAACATTCAAATAAATTCAAAAAAACAAAAATAGTCAACATTCTCATGTTTCATTAGTTCTTTAGCATCTATGTTGTTTGATTTATGTTACTATATATCATATTATTTCATTTATATATACACATATGTTTCACATATATTTGAGTGTGGTAAAATCACACCTACACACATGATATATGCACTTATAAATGTTGGACCTTTACTCTACCTATGTCATATAATACATTGGGGGCATCTACTTCTTTGATCGTGATTGATATAATTTACATATCCTTTATGATTATTTATACATTATGATGTTTGAGATTATTTATCAATGATTACATGTGTTTATATCCATGCTCATATTTTCTAAAGTGTACTTGATATGCTATTTTACCTAACATTTTTACTAACACATATATGCAGAGACTAGTATGATATGCTTATGTTTTTTACTTATACTTAATCTATTTTTCACTTCTTTGAGTGTATTCCATTGCTTTTTATTGTCTTTATTGTAGAATATTTGAATATTTTTCTTGTTTCTTGGCCTCTATTCCATTATATGTTATTTGGACATTTTAATATTTCGTTTTGTGTGGATTGGACATTTTAATATATCATTCCCTTAGATTGTGCAACATTTTAACATGACCCTTGTATGAGCTCTCCTTGGACATTTATTTTGAATTACATTGAGATCTCTTGTGTGTGCATCTTATTATTTGATGATCTAATATTGTTATTCTCTAGACACTTTCATGATCTATATCATGCATAATATAACTTAATATGATCACATACTATGATTTTCACTGATAAATTTACTTCAACATGTCATCCCTATATGCTACATGATTCATACATAGATTATAAAGTTACCTTACCCTTTAGAGCTAAGGTACCTACCAATTTATATCTATCTCACCTAAAAAATGGAGGCATGTCATAAAAGCATGACCTCCACATTTCCATAGTTTCCTATAGGGGCATGTCATAAAGACATGACCTCCACACTTACACATTTTCACAATTTCCATATCTCAATGTGAGAATGTCACAAATACATTACCTTCACAATCATACACTTACTCAGTATCTATATATTTTAGTGGGGGAATGTCATAAATACATTACCTCTATAGTTTCATAATCTCCAGCTTAGTTGCCTGATTTAGATATACACTTGGGTCAGAATCCTATATATTGCACTAATTTTTCTTATATCTAATATAGATTTTTTCAGATTTATGACACATATAATCCAACTTAGACATATTATAGGTGCATATTCCATGTTATCTCACCAAAATTTTCAAAACTTCCCAATTATACTATTCACTAGGATGCATCGATTACACTAGGATGTATGTTATCAAGCCTTTTCTACTAAAATAACTAGTTCATTTTAGAGGTTTAATTTATTAATTAATTAAACGTCATAAAATTTATATATTAGAGTGATTAAATCATCCAATCTCATCATATTTATAGTATGAGTTTATTAAATCACTCACCCTCACTAGATTACACACACACACACACACACACACACACACACACACACACACACACATGTATATATATATATATATATATATATATATATATATATATATATATATATATATATGTATGTATATGTTTATGTATATGCATACATATACATACATACATATAGATATACATGTGTGTGTGTGTGTGTACACACACACACACATATACATATATGTATATGTATATGTATGTGTGTGTGACATATACATATACATATATGTATATGTGTGTGTGTGTGACATATACATATACATGTGTGTGTGTGTGTGTATATGTATACATATATATATATATATATATATATATATATACATATATATACATATGTGTACACACACACACACACACACACACACACACACACACACACACACACACGTGTGTGTGTGTGTGTGTGTGTGTGTGTGTGTGTGTGTGTGTGTGTATGTATGTGTATATATGTATATGTATATGTGTGTGTGTGTGTGTGTGTGTGTGTGTGTTTTTGTTCACACTTAAGTTATGTGAGTTATGTGATTGAGGTATAATGATATCAATGGTTGTGTCAAAACTCATCTTTGCATTATATTGGGGGAATACTACCTTCCAATCTCCCTCTTCAAATCTTCAAATTTTAGGTTTGAATCTTTTCTAGCTCCAATGCTTCATAAGGAAGCATATTTTTCAATTCAAAGCATCAAGAGGTAACATGGTTACATTGACATGAATGTGTGTTCCTTATTTGATCTCTTTCTTTTAAAGAATTTCAATTATTTCAAATTTTAGATTATATGCACTGATTTAGGTTGTAACACTCTTGGTTACAGGTCATCCACTAGCAAAGCACTCAAAGTGGGCTCAAGAAAAGGTAAGATGTGTTATACACACATAGGTATGCATTTTTTTCCTTTAAACTAGTAATTTCATCATTATGCATTATTAAATTAAGTGGGGTAAATGTGGATACTAAAACTAAATATTTGTAGAAACTCAATCTTGTACATTTAACAAATATCAATTAGGGATCCACTTTCAGTTCTATGCCTCTCTACTATTGAAAGGCTTACATTTTCCATATCATTATGCCTAAATGCTTATCTCTTAGTCTAATACATATTATTGTAATGACCAAGATCTAATGCACTAAAAAACATCTTGAAACTTGATAAACATACTTCACTATCATTTTCATATCTATACCCTTTTCTAGCTTTTTAGACACTATCAGACACAGAGAGACACTATAATCGATGGTAGTGTCCATATCCTTATCTAATGTCTAGTTTCCAAAATTCATCCAAATTTCAAATTTTTTGAAATGTATGGGTTGGAATATTTGTCTTATTGAACCATATCATGAGATATTTTCAAAATGTGTGTTATAAATACAAGTCTAAGCCTTGTCATCAATCATATATAAAATAATAAGTAAACACCTACTAAATCTCAATAAATTAACTACACAACAGAACTATTCTTACCTATTCCTCCAAATTTTTCATATCAAGCATAGGAGTAGCCATAATCTAGGTCTAAATCATTCAAAAAGCAACCCATGAGAGAAATTTATTAAATTATAAGCTAGATTATTTCATATATATTCATATAGTATATTAGAGCCTTGTATGCATACATTCCAATACATAGGGGAGAATTAAATAAGTATAATTCCCTCCTCTAAATATTGGTTATGTAGGTAGAACACATTGATAGAGGGCATATAGGGTCAACTCAACACTATGACCACACTAACCCATTTTTAGTAAACTCATTCTAAGGGTAAATAAGGGTGAAGATCTAGAGTTTTGATCAATTAGAAAAGAGTGATAGCCTATATCCTAGTTATAACTACACCACATAAAAGTTATAAAAACATATAATAATGAAGTTGTTCATATTGATATCCATTCATTATTCCATATTGGACACCAAAGTCATAGTCACACACTAGTGTCAACAGTAGTATCCCTAGTTATAGAAGTAAAATTTATAGAATCTAACAAATGATCTAGAATAATGATCTTATATATTTCCCACATGTTTTTACACTAGATCTTATTACAAACAATAAAACCTATTATCATTTCTCTTTGGTATTGCAATCAACTAAACAATTTTCAAATTTAGTACTTTTTATATTTAACATATCTCAGTATTATAATTCAAAATATTCATTTATCTAAGTTTGAAATTAATTATCTTATTATAGATTGGTTTATAACCCTTATTCTTGAACTATATTTATATTCTTAACCCTATATTCCCCATATCAAAAATTTAGGGTTAAACAATAAGTTATCACTCTACCATTCTGCATGAGGATGGCTCCTAAACCAACATGGATGCATTGGTGCAAATGAAGAACTCCTCCATAGGATTAGTTATTGCTAATATAGGTGCACTAGTGAGACACTCTTTCAATAATTAAAAGGCCTCCTCCTATTCATATATCCAGACAAAATTCCTCCCTTTCATCTAAAGTGATGGGGTTCTCAATGTGAAAAAGTTTATCAACAAAGTGATAATAGTATCCCACCAAATCCATGAAGCTAAGAACATTTATGACACTTTTCAGTGTTTAAAACTCCATGATCATATGAATATTAAAGTTTCTAATGAGAACCATTCCTTATAAATGATTTTCCCAATGTATTGCACCTTTGACTATGTAAAAACACACTTCCCCGAGTTTTTATATAATTGGTTCTCTCTCAGAAATTATAGGACCTACCATAAATGGTCCTCACGATCCTCCTCATTCCATGAATATATAAATATATCATCAAGTAATATCAATGAAAAATGATATAGGTAGGCATATAAAATTTCATTCATGAGGCTCATGAACATTATTGGTGCATTAGTTAAACCAAAAAGTACAACCATAAATTTGTAATGCCTGTGTTGAGTTCAAAACATAGTTTTGTGAATTTAAACCTTTATAATTCACTATTGATGATACATATACTTCAAATATATATTATATAACACCTTTTCACCACACATATGATTAAAAAATAATTTATCTTGGGAAATAGGTAATGATTTTTTATTATTACTTTATTTAAATGGTGATAATCAACACACAAAAGAATAGATTTATCCTTCTTCTTCATGAATATAATAGGTGTTCCCCATGGAAAAACACTATGATGAATAAGTCCTTTCTCCAATAGTTCTTAAATCTAAGTCTTCAACTCACATAGCTTTGGTATGGTCATCAAATATGGTTCTCTCAAAATTAGCTTAGCCCCAGATACCAAGTCTATATGGAAGTAAATCTCTCTCGATGGGGAAATGCTTGGAAACTCATATAGAAACACATCAAAAATATCCCATAGAATGGGATTATCATCTAATGAATCCTTATTTGATTCCTCCTCTAACTTATCACTCACTATGATACACAACATATGATAACCCTTTTTGTATGCTCCACTTGAGTTACAACATAGAAATCATATGAAGGGAAATGAATCTCTTGACCCCTAAGATAACCATGCTAATATTAGGGTCCTCAACACACTTAATAACCTTGTTGTGGCAGTCCATATTTGTTCTATGATCCATGATCCAATCCATACCTAATTAAACTCCATAATTACCCAAGGTTATGATGCATAAATCTATGGTAGTAGGGAACACACCCAAATCTAGAATGTAACAACTCACTAAACAGTTAATACGAATTTAAGCCTTAATGGCTGACTCTACATTTTGACTCAATTTTCTTTGAAGTCATCAACCTATAATGGTCCACGAATGAAGGGGATATAAGATAGTTTGAGGCTCTAGAATTAAATAGCACTATAACATAAACTATGTCAATAAAATATGCGGGCTTAATGACTATCACCTAGTGCTTAGTTTGGAGGTTATTATCCACCACTACATACATCTTATATCCCTGATCCATATCACCTATTATCTATTATGACATTAGATCCTTTTTCCTAGAAAAAACTAATGGTCTCATAGATCACTCACATGCATAATAATTAGGAGATCTAAAAGTAAATTAAACACCTCCAATATGTTGTCCCCCCTTTGGGGTTCCAACTGTCCTCTATCCAATTATATTTTTAGACTCTGAAGGTCTTGCCTACATAGACTAATAAATCTATGTATATCAATTTTTTGTCAATCCTACTATCTAAAATTATTCTAGCCTTGGTGGCTTATGTTTGTCTTGACCCTAAACTGAGTGTGACCAAAATAATTACTAACTTTTATTATTATTGCTACTAATAGGTCCATATAGTGGATTGAGTGGGTCTCCAACCTCCCCTAGGTATAGGTTATGCACCCTGTTATCTAGCAACATGTCAGGACTATATCTTGAACTAAAACCTCTCTCAAGCCTCCTAAGTCTTCCCTTGAGACTCCTCAACTAGATAGGCCTTCCCCACTATAACTAGTAAGGTCAGTGAAGATAATATGTGTACCACACCATCTAGGTCTCAATACTCTAATAAACCTATTCACATGAATAGAATAATCTATATAAACTTGCACATATTGTATCAAGTCTATAAAATAACACTCATATTGTGCCACTATGATGCTCCCCTATTGCAGATCATGGAACCCATCCACCTTCTTCTAAATGTAGTAGGGAGATAAGTATTGAGCTCTGAAGTTCTCTTCAAAAATTTCCAAAGTGAGGGAATTTGGTGTAAAATGGATATTTTGATCCTCTCTTTCCACCACATCTTCATTACATCTCTTAGTAAGTGAGTACTTAGATAATACTTCTATTATAATAACACTCGTATAAGGTGAAACATCCTCACATGATAGCTAGCCAAGTATCTACCCCAAAACCCTCTTAGGTACCATAAAATGTTAGTGGGTGATGTCTAGTAAAATTCTTAACCAATTCCCCAAGTGATATCCTATGAGTGTGGTCATAGTCTTGCCTCTCCCTGCACTCTCCTCTATGGAGAAACTCATCTTTATATGCCTATACACATTATTACGAGGGGATATGAGATCATATCCTCTCTTTAACTCTCTCTTCCATCTATTAAACTAGTCTATGGGGCCTCTCTCTTAATCTCTACTAATATATGTTCACCCTATGAATGTTGTGGAGACGATCTCTCTATTACCTATTGAATTGTTAGAAATCTCTCATATAGGACACCAAAAATTTATTCTATAGACTAAATAATCATGGATCCTAAATTTAAAAAACCCTACAAAACTTGAATTGGTTGTTGAACTGGTGATGTTTCCTTATGCTCTATGATGTTGTCAACATCATGAAGTAGTCTTCATCTCTATGTCATATTACACAAGGAAAGGACAAGTATCAGATCTCAACAGAAGTATTGATCCAAAACAAAAGTAATAATGTACTCAGAGATCCTAGTGTAGAAACCATGATTTGATACCAAAATGTCATGCCTAAAAAATATATAATGAAAAAATATAGAATAAGCCATTTTTATTTTATAATGTAAAACACACATTGTGCATAACTATATTGCCTAAATGACAAGGAGGGAATGAAAAAGTGGATGCATAATCACTACATAACCATGCAAGTCCCACTTACTCTAATCAACCTATTGGCTCTCACACAAACCTACATCTCTCTAAGAATTCTTAGTGGGCCCTACAACCATCATGACTAAAAGGGATGCACTACTAAACATAGGTTAGTTTGATTAACCACTTTCTCTAATGAGGTGCCTTAACTCACAATAGCGTTCAAGAAGGGTTTAGAGTGATTCTAACCAATCAAAGGGTTCAGTTCACACTTAAGTCACAAATAAATTCTAATATCACATTGACTTAGATTAGATTAAAGTGCTTTAACTTTTTAATTAATACCCATGGGGCCTAAAAAGGTTCCTAAATATCTCATTTAAGTTCTTTGAGATTTGAGGAACCTATCTCCATCATTGGATCAAACCAACCTTACCTATAAAATATGTTCAAAGTAAAAGGTGTCCTAAATATCCTCATGAAGGCCATATTGTCTCCAAACCAATCATTGAGTTGAAAACTCAAATTTTCAAGAAGGGATAAGGTGTTGGAGGATGAATTTTCCATATCCATTCCTCCTCTCATACCTCAGCCTTGGATGACTACCATTAATGGAGTATTTGAGATTTTGGTCACAATTTTTAACATCACTTTAAATTTTATAACATGATAGAAAGATGTGGGATTTTTTTTAGGTACCTAATTTAAAGGAAAACTCATAATAAATCTCAGTATCCCATGGTTTCCAAATAGGTCTTGGTAGCTTCAAGCTCCACCACAACCATTGATAGTTGCCATAAGGTTTTAAGGTAAAATTTTAGAAAAAGAAAGTTTCATGTATTTAATTTTATCTTATACTAAAAGGGACACAAAAATAATAAGGTTTCCCTATTGGTTCAATCCATTTTGGGGCTCTTAGGAGTCTGTGATAGCTAACAAGGCCCAAAAAGGATTGCCAATAATAAAAATTACACAAAGTGAAGACCATGAGGTTTTAGCTTCCTAAAATACTTCCAAATGAAAGGGGATAATACAATTATTGGGGTTCCTTTTTGTTTTCCCCTACCTTTGAACCACTGGATCCTTGCAATTGAGGGTACAAAAATGGGTAACTAGGTTACAAAGACATCTAAGGTGTCTCAAAGGAGAATTGGCTCATAAATGGAAAATTATGTTATTCAAGGTCTAAAAAATCACATCATGTATAAGAACACATAAAATATAGGGGGATAATTTTTGGGTCCCTCTATATCCAATCCATAGAGTCTACATTTGAAGGAACAAAACTAGGTATATTACTAGCCAAAGTCCTAGTTTTAAATAAAATAAGTTACAGGTTTAACTTTACCAAACTAAAGTTTTAAATTAAATAATATTAAAAAATATTTTTTAAAAAATATTTGATGATAGTTATAATTACTAAACATCATAACTAGCTATATGACTATTGGATATGGATAATTATGTGGTTATATAAAGTTGCATGGACCAAACCTTAGTCGCTTGCCTACCAATCATATGTAGTGGTCTAAGTCTGTGAGGCTTATAAGCCACCATAGCCTAAATTATCTACCCTTAAGGGATTAAAATAATATATTTTAGGGTCCCATGGAGGACTACTACTTAATTTTAGTTAACTACCCTATGAAAAGTAGCCAGTGCCATCCCAAAGGGCTTGTATGCTAAACAAATTATCCTACAAATTGACAAATTTAAAAAATTCATATCTATCTACTTATAAAATGAAAAATTATGAAATGAGAAAATCCAAGATCATATTTTCCATAATTTTTATTAATATTTATTTTAACCTTTCACTACACCATTTTACATGCAAAATAATTAGATAAAGGGAGAGAAAATTGCAAAGAAGATATAAGGGTTTTTAGTGGCAAAAATTTAAAAATATATATAAATTCACAAGTAACTCCAAAAATTATATCATAAATTTCATTAATTCCTTGTTATCCCTACTTTATATTTAAAAAATATGGAGAAATTGTAATGCTTTTAAGTGCATAAAAAATATACAAATGCATCTAGCCTTATTAACTTGACACAAATCAATGAATTCTAAAATTTTATAAAAGAGAAGACTTTTATTTTTAGTCAAATCTAAAAATAAAAAATAATACATGTCCATTATAGAATATATAATTTTAAATTGAACATAAAATAATCATTTCATTACTTTTACAATTTGATACACTCATTACTAAGAGTATGCAAGTGATAAAGGAACTTATCATTGTTCCTAACAACTATTAAAAAATCTTCCAATATATACATATTTTCAATTAAATAATATCAATAACATGTCTCTAAAAATTCCAATATAATTTATTTAAATTTTATATAACAATGTTGAATAAGTTGGTCTTCACATGGACTCCACAAGAAACCATGAGGCCAAACAAAGGAGGGCTCACTTCCCATCCTTTTTGCATCATTAGGAAGATTTGCTAGGCACCCTAAAGCCTAAGAAACCTATCTCTGAGCATCATCACAACATGGTTTAAAGTGGACAAGTTGATAAAAAGGGGTTTAGATGGTAATAAGACTAGAAAAGGAACACTCACTAGGAAAGACATCTAAGAGTCTATAAGTTCAACTACATAAAAGACACTTATATTCCAAAAAACTAGAATACAAGGAAATAAAAACACCATTTAAAATGTTAAAATATCACAAGGAAACCATACACATTTCCAACACAAATAGGTTTTTTGAATGATAAGAACATGGGGAACTCCTCACCCTTATTCTACCATTTTGAGGGCATAAGCACCTTCCACCATGATAAATAAAATGTATCATGGCATAGGGACTTTTATCCCACTCTCCACTACCACCACTTATAATAAAACCATTTAGTGGGGCATGGGAACCTAATTCCACTCACCACTACTACTATGTATGAGTGCAAAATGAGCATGAAAATTCACATAAATTTTGGCAACATAACTCTAACATTTTAAGACAAGAAAAAGGAATAAAGAATATCCAATAGTTTAAAATGGATGTAACATATCCAAGCCCAAATGGACATGAACATACACATAGTGACCACATGCACAACCATAAAATAAAAGTAAATAAAGAGGGTAAGTTATATGGCCTTACACCTATTGAAAATTACAATAAAAGGATGGAGAAATATATTTTCAATATAAATGAAATTAATAAAAAAGGTGCATGGAAGCCTACCTTGGTTCATTCTTGGATTCCACTCAAAAACACCACCTACAAGCTTTGGGCAATGGTTATCCTCTTCCTTTTCTAAGCTCTTCCTCTAAGTTCTTCCTCTTCTTTCTCTTCTTTTCCTCCACTTCCAAATTTTAAAATTTTAAAATGAGAAAAAGTCCTCTAAAGGAAGGATTTGCTTCCTCATATATGCTAAATCCTTTATCTTAAATCCAATGGTAAGGTGACATGTGTCCCTTCCTATCCCATGGCTCATGGTCAAAAATGTTTCCCCTCTCCATAATACCACTTACAAGCCCATGTGGGCAAGCAAGAAATTCCATAACTCATAAATGAACCTACTATCCCATGCCATAAATGACACATTGGTTGTCTCAAAAGTACTCTTTGGATCCTATAAATACTCTCCAACATTCTTATTGGTCCAAGTAGATAAATATCAACATAAAATATCTAAAAACTTTTTTATGTCACTCTTTGAATTTGTCTCTTCCGATCCATCCGAGTTTTGAGTCAAAGGAGACCACTTAAGTGGCTTACACAACACTTTATTAATGAAATAAAACTTAAATAGAACTCTTAATGTTAATAAGGAAATGTGATTTAGTATATAAGGGTGTGAGTAGTGTAAAACAATCTAAGGATGTCTACACATGTGACTAGGTCCACAAAGAAACAAGGAGTGGTTTGGATCATGGTAGGGTCAAGTAGACATGTCACCACTATAAAAATGATGTGTTTATGCATGATGTACTCTTAGTTACCTCGTCATCCTCCCCTACCACCTGTATAACATTATACATATAAAATGCCCCACCCTAGATAACTAAAGCTATAGAATATAACCAATACAATTGATCTCAATCCACATGACATGTACATGACATATCCAAGGCATCACACATAAAATGGTAATTAACTACTATCAATCATCTAAACATATGTCTAATTCAAATTCATGCTTAAGAACAATATATTTAGTGTTATAAAATCAATACACATCATGATGAAAAAAATAGCACAAGTAAATTGATATCATAATGAATAGAGTAATAATCTAATCTAATCATATTATTTTTCTTGAGTAAGATAAACATAACATCTCATAACTTATATAATCTCTATATTAGTCACAAGGAATCAATAACATCTTGTGTCTCAATAATATATAAGGCACATCTTAATAAGACATGCATAAAATGCCATATGTCTAAAGGTGATGACTGTAAAAATATGGGTCTCATACTTGGCCTATGACTGTTAGAAAAAATAAAAGTTAGAATTGGAAATAATAGCGATCTTTTTCTCAATGTGTAATAGAATTTCCAAGTGATTGTTAGATGATGCTTTGAGAGGCCTTAATGTGATTATATAGAGGAATATTTGGAATATTTACATTAATCGACCTTGATAAAAGAATGAGAGATTTAATATGAAATGTCTTAAATTTGAAATTTTATAGTTAGAGTGCAGGGATAAGGCCACACTAGTGGACAAGATCAGGTTGTGGTCTTGTCTGCCTAGTGTGGTCTTGTCCTAGAAGGACATAGACTTTTGGGATTTCACTGATAAGACTCAGTAAGAATAATAAGGATGCCTATATGATGTTTTCTAGTAATTTTAAAATAATAAGTGGATTAGTGAAGGATCTCATTGAGATTTACAAGTTAATGGAATGGTGAATAGGCCAATTAAAGTAAGGATTCCAAGATTAAACATTATCAGACACTTAATGATTAAATTTTAGTGTCTACAACAGAACATCTACCATTTATAGTTATAAAGTGGTTTTAATAAAGTGGGATGTCACTTAAGTGACAACCCAAGAGGGTGAATTTTATGACTTAAGGTCCCATTCAACAAATTTAATTAAACCTTGTGACATTAAAGTGTAAATGAAATTAGATAAAGTACCCATATTTAATCTTGGACCTTGTAAACTATATCTCTTTTTAACCTAGCAACTTAATGATGTATTTACCACCTTGGTGCATACTGCTTCACTTATAATCTTATATGTTGTTTGTCTTAGATCCTTTTACAAAAATATGATCTTGTAATCACTTAAAAAAAAATTGGCTTGTTTTCTTCAATGAAAAGATGTGCATTACATGCCCTCTTTCTTTTAACCGTTCAGACCTCTTTTGCTCACCTTTCATGCTTTATATTTTGTGCCAAAAGTGTTAGTGCACTTGGAAATTGACCAAAAATGTTAGTTCTCCTATAACTTAATGAAAATCATCTACCCTTTTGGTCTTGACCTTTTCAATATTCTCTAAGGGTATACCCATCCCCTTCATATCATTTTTTTATTATAACTCTTTGATGTCAATTTGTACATGGATATAAATAAATTATAGTTCATTTGACACTAGACACTAAATATACATTGAGCATTCATAGAGAAATCACGTCACTCATGAGATATTAATAAATCACTATATGATTTGTCATTGTTTGAAGTTAACATTCATGTGAAGCACTTTGGCACACAACCTAGTTTTTTTATGTAAATTTATATTTATGAATTCACTTATTTTTCAATTTAATTTTTTTTCCATTATTTATATTTCAATTCTCACCCTTTCAAGCCTAAAAATAACATTTAGATAGTTATATTATACACCGAGACTAATGCAAACCCTTCAAGTGACTTTGTTTTCTTTAAAGTCTTTAGATATTTTAGGTGCATTTGAGCCATTTTAGGGAAAGGAAGAAATTTAATTTTTCAAGTGTACAAGTTGGAATGCATATATTGGAGTGAGGAAATAAAATATTAGAATCATGACAACCTAATCATCAATTCATTTTGGACCTTTTCTATTAATTGTTAGAAGTGTCAATAACCCCTGGTAATTTTACGATGATTCTAGCACAACTCTGGGACTCTTGACATAATTTTAGTACTGTTGGCACTTTCTTAAATTAAATCTAAATTAATCAATAAAATTAGTGATAAAGTTTAAAATACATTATAAATTTTCTATCTACACAACTATCAAATATTTATAACTTAATCAAAATACGTATCAAAACCATATATGTTTTCACGTTAATTGATTTAGAGATATGAATTGATTTTTTTTATTGTGAAGTAAATTAAATAGCAATTCATTTAATTTATGTTACATTTAGTTGTGACACACTTACTGATATTACACATACAAACTCATAAGGTTATAACTTTCATAAGAGAATATTTGTTTATTTAACAAAATTGGCATCCATGAGAGTGCATTCAAATTTAGATGTTAAAGCTTATGCAATTAAGTGGAATTTTTATATGATAGGATTCAGTTCTAAATTATTAATCATTTTTATTGCATTGAAATAATTGAAGGAAAAAATTTTTGGAGAATTGTGTTGTAAGTTATTGAAATTATACTTTTTGAGCCTTATGATAGGTCCATCTTCAAGAGGAATGATCCATGAAAAAAAAGTCATCAACAATTACTAATAAATATTGATTTCATTATAGTTACCAATTGGGTCAGCCTCCTTCTTTATTATTATTATTATTATTATTATTATTATTATTATTATTATTATTATTATTATTATTATTATTATTATTATTATTAAAACTAATATAAATTAATGGCTTTCAATGATTGCTAAGATTCTAACCATCATCCATATTCATATTGTTTGGATTCTTTTCAATTTCCAAAACTTCTTGAATTTGTTTTTATTTAACAATTAATTTCACTTTATTCATATAGATGTGATGACTAGTGTTATGAGAATGCTTGGCTCAAACATATTTTTAGAACCGGTTATGTGTAAGGTCCTCACAATGTACATAATTGTTTATTGGAAAGTGGTTTTAGAGTGAAATACAATACATCAACTTATATGCATTTAGTTAAGTTTAATTAAGGGGGGGAAATAAATTAGATATAATTAATATTTTAATTTAATAGTAATAAAGGATAAAGAAAAACTTTAGGTAGATAAGTCTTTTGATTTTTAGGTAATTTAAAAATAGCTGTTACAATAAAATTATAGTTTTTATGGTAAGATACTAAGAATTATGAATATTTTTAAAACCATACACTATGTTTCTAATTATGAAAATTGTAGATTTTATGTGTTTGAAAAATGGTAGACATAAAAAAAAATCAATTTGATGATTTCGTTAATCAAATTTTTACTTCCAAAACCTCACTCAATTTTTAAAATATTTGCACTAATCACTAGGAACTTACTATGTTGAACATACAATGTATAATAAAAAAGATTTATTTATAAATATTTTTAAGCACTGCACTTGCTAATTATGAAACTTATCAAGAATACATAATATTGAAGGTAAGATACTAAGATAAATGCAATTTAGCCAATCAATCTAGTTTAATGCAAGTGTATTATTTCAATGATCTGCAAAGAATGTTTGATTTCAAATGTTAGATGCTTTTTCATATTCCTTTAGATTTTTTGATGCCTTTTTATATATTTATATTGATTGTTTGAATTCATTCATTCTTAAATATATTAATGTGTGTGTGTACCTATTAAATAAAACTTAATATTATATTGAGTACAAACTAACATGAATTAAAAGCACCCACAATCCTATAAATGTACATTGTAAGTTTCTAAAAAAATTATTAAAAATAAAAGAAACAAGAAAGAAGGAGTAAAAATATAGGAGGAGACTCTCATTAAAGGGTTAGTGGTAGATTCTAGAAGCAACTTCAAGAAGGATCATTTTAATTGGGTTCCTCCCATACTAGGTTGGTTCAAATTAAATTTTGATGAAGTCTCACATGGTAATACCAGTGCCTCCAATCTGGGTTGCATTATTTGGGATTACAACAGTTCTTTAATATGAGTTGCTTCAATTAAACTCTCTAATGAAACAAATAATGAATCAAAGGATCTAGAATTGGTGGTTGATCTAAAGATGGTTGATTGCAGTGGTGTCTCAAATCTTATGATCCAATGGGATTCTCATGTTATTATTCAATATTTGAATAATGGAAAGGCAAAGTCCTAGAATTTAGCTGATATTTTGGATAAAGCTTGCCCCTTATTAAATTTTTCTAAATAATGGAAGGCCATTCACTCCTTTCATGAAGATAATAAAGTTGTTGATGCCTTAGTAAATATTAGATTGATCAACCTATGGAATTTTATGTGTTAAAGCTTGGGTGTCAAGTTTTGGCATTGATTTATTCAATCTTCTTTAATTTTCCCTTTTCTCCTTCTGCCATCATATTTTTTTGTGATTATTGGTTCATATGAATTAATTTCCTTTGTGAGGTGGATTAAAATCACGAAGTTATATTTTTAACTCTTCATTCTTATTGTTAGTTGTTGGTTGAGGGAAGCAGTGTCTATAGTGGTTTGGCTTAGAGTTTTTTGGTATTGGGTCAAATTTAATATGGAGTCTGCAATGAGGGAAGCCTTAACATATCCTTTGTTAGTGGGCTTGTGTAACACAAGAGAATTAGATTTCATTAGTAAGGTCTCATGTAGTCGACTATAGAATGTTTGTTGGGTCCCATCTGAAAAGGCTTTTAGTATTATCTTTTTTGTCATTGGGGATGAATTTCTTTGTGTTAGTTGGATAGGAAAAGTTAATTCAATGGTTACTTCCATCTTCACTATCAATATATTGTTCCTTATATCTGATAAAGAGGACATGAAATCATTGGTCAATATACTTGTTAATTTGGCTTTTAGGGTGGTCCTAGATGAAGCTCTAGTGGTAATTGATGGTGGGTAAGAAGAGTCTCTACCCTTCTCAGGCAAAGATAAGCTTAGGTTAGTGCTGATGGTGGCTTTCAAGGAAATGGGAAGGAAATTATCTCTCTTTTATAGATACATCTAGTCCCTATTATTTGAGGTAAGGGATGATAGATTGTTAGGATTATGGTTTCCCCCTCACCCTTTGGAGGAAGTAATGCCTCCACTACCTACTATGGAATCCATGCATTTAGTATGCCATTTTTGGGAGAGAATTGAGGTGGTCAAATTGTTAGCTAGGTTGGTGTTTCATGGTATTATTGCTCTTCCTCTATGACTAGTGAGATAGCACCAAGTGGTAGTTATTAGGTTTTTGAGGGAGTGTTTAGATTTGGTCAAGTGCAAGTCTGAGCAACTAGGCTCTGTATGTGGTTCATTTGATCTAGGTTCTTATTTGGTGGAAACTGGTTTGGATCTAGTGAAGCATCATTTGTTGGGTGGGAACTATTTCAAGAATGTGTCCCAAGGTAGTTACATTGAAATTATTGAATTGGATTAGTTTTTTAAGATGATTTTTGTTTAGTCAATGTTTATGGTTCTTGTGCCTTGGTGGTGAAAGTTGAATATATAGTATGTTTAGTTAGTTTTTTTTTGTATTTTTGTAATTTAGTCTTCCTTTTAGCTTAGAAATGAAAGTTTTTTTATGGCTATTTTTGTTAGTATTCTCATTTTATATTGGGAAAGGGTCTTGTAAACCTAGTATTAATGTGTGTGTGTGTGTGTGTACATACATACATACATACATACATACATACATATATATATATATATATATATATGAGGAGAGAAAATAGGAAGATAAAAAAATACCCCAAAATAATAAAATAAATTAAAAAATATATAATTTGAACCCATTATTAACTTACTACTTTAAAATCAAGTTTTAAATTTGACATTTAACCTAATCATTATATAAATTTGTATGAGGTTCATCTATTCAATATTTCCCTTCAAAATATTAAGACAATTTTAATGGTCTTTCAAAAATTTGAGCAAAATTTTACTATTAAAAGGCTAAAAAATGTTCATCAAATTTAAAGCTTGATTAGAACATTATAATTTACCCTTAATAAATGGTGTGGGAATTTAATTGAAATTGAGTGTCAGATTGATGTGTTAAATAAAATTATTTATCTTAATTAAGTGACAAATAAAAAATTGTAATTCTTGGTTTCCATTGGTAGAATTATTGTTGGCCCTAGGGCAAAGATTTAGTCGAAGCAAGTATTAGTCTTAAAATAAGTATCGAGCCAAAACAAAAGTAACAACTTACCCAGAGCTCCCAGTGTAGAAACTGTGATCTGATACCAAAATGTCATGCCTAAAAAAGACATAATGAAAACACATAAAATAAACCATTTTTTTTAGAATGTAAAGACACATTCTATATAACTACATTTCCCAAGTGATAAGGAAGAAATGAGCAAGTGGATGCATGGTTCCTACATAACCATGAAGGTCTCACTTATTTTAATAGACCTATAAGCTATCACATAAGCCTACATCTTTCTAAGTAGTCGTAGTGGACCCCATGACTCCCATGAATAAAAGGTATCAATACTCACCCTAACTTGCAATGGTGTTCAAGAAGGGTTTTGATCGATTATAACAAATCACAAGGCTCACTTTGTGCTTAAGTCATAAAAAAATTTAATCTCATGTTGACTTGGCTTAGATTAAAGTGCTTAAAAATATGAATTAGTCCCCATATGACCTAAAAGGGTGCCTAAAAGATCTCATTTAAGCCCTTTAAGATTTGATTAAACTATTTCCATCATCAGATTAAATTGACCTTACCCATAAAATATGGTCAAAATAAAAGGTGTCCTAAATATTATCATAGAGGCCATAATGACTCCAAATTAGTCATTGAGTTTAAAAATCAATTTTTTAAGGAGAAAGGAGGTGTTAGAGGATGAATTTTTCATAGTCATTCCTCTTCTCCTACCTCAGCCCTGGACAACTATGATTAATTGAGTCTTTGACCTTTTAGTCAAATTGTTAAATTCACTTTAAATTTTCAAACATAATATAAATATATGGGATTTTTTTACAAGTACCTAGTTTAAAGGAAAATTCATAGGAGATTTCTTAGTCTCCCATGATTTATAAATAGGTCTTGGGAGCTTGAAGCTCCACCACTACCATTAACAGTTACCATAAGGTTTTAAGGTAGAAATTTAGAAAAAAAAGTTTCATATATTAAATTTTGTCTCAGAATAAAGGGAACACAAAAATAATAGGTTCCCTTTTTGGTTTAATCCATTTTGGGGCTCCTAGGAGTCTATGATAGCTAGCAAGGCTCAAAAAGGCCTTCCAATGACAAAAAATTACACAAAGTAAAGACCATGAGGTTATGGGTTTCTAAAACACTTCCAAGTAAAATGGGACAAAAAATTGAGTGGTGGTCCTTTTTGGGTTCGCCTACCTCTGAGCCACTGAATCCTTGTAATTGAGAGCACAAAAATACGTAACTAGATTACAAAGAGGTCTAAGGCATCTTAGAGGAGAATTGAGTCATAACTAGAAATCAACATTCAAGGTCTAAAACATCACATCATATATAATGACACATATAATATAGAGGGTATTTTTTGGATCCATCCATCCAAATTTTAAGGAACAAAACTAGGTATATTACTAGCGAAAGTTTTAGTTTTAAATAAAACAAGTTACATTTTTAACTTTATTAAACTAAAGTTTTAAATTAAATAATATTAAAAATTATTCTAAAAATAAAAATGGTTAATATTTAGTATTACTAACCATCACATCCATCTAGAAAATTTGTGGCTATGGGTATCCATGTGGCTATATAAAGCCACAAGGCCCAAACCTTAGTTGTTTGCCTACCAATCATATGTAGTAGTTTATGACCACGAGGCTTATAATTTACCTAAACCTAGATGCTCTACCCTTAATGGCTTAAAATAGTATATCATAGGGTCCCATGGAATATTGATACTTAATTTTAGTCAACTATCCTATGACAAGTGGCTAATGCCATCCCAAATGCCCTATATGTTAAACAAATTACCCTAAAATTGACAAATTTCAAAAATTCATATCTAGCTACTTGTTAGACAAAAAAATATGAAACAAGTGGTTACAAAGATCATATTTTCCATATTATTTATTAAAATTTATTTTTAACCTTCCACTACACCATTTTACAAGCAAAATAATTAGATGAAGTGTGAGAAAATTATTGAGGTATAACAAATTTTAATAACAAAAGTTTAAAAAACAATATAAATTTACATGTAACTCCAAAAATTATGTCATAAATTGCAATAATTGCCTAGTTATTCTTAATTTATATTTAAATGAAAAATTGGATAAATTAAAATGCTTTCAAATGAAAAATTGTATAAATGCATCTAGCCTTCATTAACTTCACATAAATCAATGAATTCTGAAATTTTAGAAAAGAGAAGACTTTTATTTTTAATCAACTATAAAAATACCTAGAAATATATGTCCAGTCTAGAATATAAAATTTTAAATTGAACATAAAATAATCATTTCATTACTTTTATAATTTGATAGACTCACTAGGAATAATATCCAAACAATAAAGGAACATCCTATTATTTCCATTGATTATTATAAATCCTCTTCATATATATATATATATATATATATATATATATATATATATATATAAAATAAAAATAACATGGATCTCAAATATATAATGTAATTCATTTATGAATTTATACAAAAGCATTGAATAAGTTGGTCTCCATATGGACTCCACAAGTAACCATGAGGCCAATCAAAGGAAGGCTCACCTCCTTTCCTTTTTGCATCATTATGAAGTTGCCCTAGGAACCCATGCATCTAATACTCCTAGATCTAGGCATCATCACATCATATTTTAATGTGTAAAAATTGATAAAGGGGGTTTAGATGGTAACAAGACTAGACAAGAAACACTCACTAGTAAATACATCTAAGAGGCTATAAGTTCAACTACACAAAAAATACTTCCATTCCCAAAAACTAGCATACAAAGTAATAAAAAAACCATTTAAATTTCTAAAATATCACAAGCCAACTTTAGTCATATAAAATTTGAAATTTGGTAACTTGAGTGTGGCTAATGACACCCAATCCATAGGTCCATCTTGCTTGCTCTCATGACCCTCATAGGCATGTTTTCATCGATTCCCAATCATCTATTTCCTCCTAGACTAAACCTTTATAGAAACAAATTTCTCTTTCCATGTTTAATCCATCCCCCCAGGTCCCATTATCCATGAAAAATATCACCCAAACTTGAACTACAGCGTTGAAACCTAGGGTGTCATATTTCTGGCACTGTTATTCAAGTGCATTTTGGCCTCTAATGGTCATATTATTTCAAATATTTATCCTAATTCATGTCAACCTAACATGAATTAATTTAACCCATGATCATTAAATTCTCTATATAAGGCCATTCAAAGTCCATTTAGAAGGGTTGGCACTCATTTACAAGAGATAATCAAGAATAGAAGCAAAACCACTCAAGTACTTTTCCCTATTCTCTACACATAGCCATCCGATAGCATTTCAAGCTTATTCAAACCTTTACACCAATCCTTAGTCATTCCAAGTACACCCAATTTTTCATTTACTTGCATTTACATCACACTATTACACCAAGCACTTCAATGGGAGAACTACATATAGCTTGATCCTTCCTCAGAGTATCGGTATTTAGGCAGCATGCCCACACACAGGGTGTGAAGTATGTCCAGTGTATCCTTTACACACTAACCCTTTTTCCCTATTTGTAAAAGTTACATTTAATTATATAGAAGATACAATCACACCAAGAATCATTTCTATAAGGAGTTTCATTGATAGTAAGGATCTAAAATTTGGTACACATACTCACACAGATGTGGTGAAAAAACCCAAAAAAAATAGATCTTTGTGAGTAGTTTGGATAATAGAGATAAGACTAGGACTATAGCATCGAACATATACCATCCTATTTTTGGTGGTCATATCCAATCATAAAATGAATTCCATATCTTAGTTTGTGATAGTGTCCTAGTCCTGTTCCTCCAGTATCAGACTCTATCTCAATTGTAATAGCCTAGAATAAGCTAAGTCATATTTTCTTTCACTTATTACTATTTTTAGAAAAGGAAAAAATATAATTTGTTTACACAAATTAGTGGTTTAATTATTGCGTATTATTTACTAATTTATTGATCTCAAACCCATTTATTATTTAATAATTAAACATCTAATTTCCCAAAAATAATAAATCATTTGGTGAACCCAACTTACTTTGAATTTTGTAATAAAAACCCTAGGATAAATTCTTAGCTGATTTTTTCCATTAATTTATGAATTTTTCTTGAATATTAAAATTAGAAATTCCTCTCAAATTTTAAATTTTTTTAGTAAATTTTAAAATAAATTTATTTCAAACCCTACGTTGCATCAACTACCTCCCAGTAATTTTCCAACAATAATCCAATAGTTTCTTGATTTTTAGCTTGCACATATAAATAAAAAATTCCTCTCAAATTTTAAAATTTTGTAGTAAAGTTTAAAATAAATTTATTTCAAACCCTAGTTGCATCAAATACCTCCCAGTAATTTTCCAAAATATTTTTAGTTGCATATTAAAATCATAAAATCAATTTCAAATTCAAAAATTTATAGTAAAAAATCAACAATATTTACTTTTTCCAAAACCCTAGTTGCATTTACTAGGTCCCATTAAATCACTAATTTTCCACTAAATTTTTTATTTTTTAATTACATATTTAACTCAAAAATTTAATTTCAATTTCAAAAATTCATAGTATTTTGCAAAAATATTTTAGAAAAATCCCTAGTTGCATATACTAGCTCCTACATTGCTTCTTGAGGTATCACCTTACATGTTTGTGCACTTTGTATCCTTTTCATGTAATTTCTAGTTAATTATTTTTAAGATTTTACATTTCCTATATTCAATATTTTCTTTTTCTATCACTTGGCCTATAAAAAATTATTGTCAAAAAATCAAACACTTCTCAAATTGTTTTCCTACTTTAACAATGGCCCAATACACTGGTTTTGCTGATACTAATAAGAGAGAACTTCAAGAACTCTTAACCAAAAACCCTAACATGAAAGATTACATGCTTAAAATATTACAAGAGGAAAAAAAAAGAATAAGCAATGGTCAAACTTCTCAAACCATAGAACAACTAGTTGAAAATGACACTATAGGGAAACTATGTCTTAACAACCCCCTATAGCAACCCAACCTACCTCTATGCCACTAGTTACAGCTAGTACATCCCTATCTCCTGATGTGGTAGCCCTTATACAAGAGATAATATCTCTTCAATCCAAGGTGCTACATCTTGAGCAAGGTGCCACTAGACCTACACAGGCTTTGGATTCTTTTTCTCTTCTACATACACCATTGACACGTCACATTGCTTCTACACCCTTGCCACAAGGTTTTATTCAACCTAAGATTACTATTTATGATGGTAAGGGTGATCTAGAGACACATTTGAGAGATTTTCATGTAGCATCCATTGACTATGTACCAAATGATTGGTTACTAACCAAGTTATTTGTTGACGTAGTGGATTACACCCTTGAAAGAAGGCTCAGATTCTCTCTTCCATGTGGCACAATGGAGACTCCCCTCTTATTGTGGGTTTGGCAAAACTGAGGGAAGAATCTCTAGATAAGGGTTGGCTCCCTTTGATGCATCTCTGAGGTCTTTCACTACTACCATTAATAATGGGGGGGGTGGAAAGGGAGAAGGATATAACCAAAATAGAAACTAATCTAAGCGGTGATGCACCAAATGATTTTGATCTACTTAGTTATATCAACACTTCAAACCAAAAGGGGAGAATAGACACTTTATCTGAAAAAAAGACCAGACTATAGGGTAATTTGATAGGGGGCTTAATGAATACATAAAGAAAAGGAACTTACCATAGGCACTACAAAAAACACATTGTCAGATAACTACTCTCCTATCTCTGCTCTCTAGATAAAGCACTTCTTGTTAACCTACATAAATGGCTTTGGCTACACTAGGTATGTTAGTGTCAATCTATGAAAGCATCAAGCTAAAATGACTGAACATAGAGTTGATGCATAGACATACTCAAAAGTATAACCAGTTAGATAGATGTAAAACACATTCTTATTGATTCAAAGGTGAAATTTTGGTAGGGCTTCACCTTATAAAATGAGAGATATCCTTCTCAACTGAGAGGTTACAATATATAGTACGAAGGAAAAGACTTTGGCACCTTCAAGAACAAGCAGCCCATGCTATGTTAAACACCTAAGAAAGATAAATTTGCTCATGTTGGTGTCATCCTTCTAGAAACACCCTAAAATAACCATGTTGTAGATGTCACAAGTCTTGACTTTGATGCTCAAACTATTTTAAATGTTACTATGAAAGCATGGGCCACTTTATCTATTTGAATGACAAGGCTGCTTTTCAATGAAATTCACATGACTAACTTCTCATTAATTTAAAATGTGGAAAAAGGGCCACTCTATTGAATACCCATGCTCCCCTTGGCAGCCACTTGGTGGAGACTATTTCATCTACTGCAATAACTTCCTATGCTAACACTTTTTGTGCCACCTGGACTATTCTATCTGCTCTTGCACTTGGCTTTTGTCTTTTCATAGCTCTTCAGCCCTTTGGGATATCTTCTATCATTTCTTGGCTCTTCAAGCTCCCTTTTTGGTGGGTTTCTAAGTTTATCCTTGGCTCTCTGAGCCCCTTTTGAGTCCCTTTAGGCCTGTGCTTAGGAGATCTTTCGGGCTCTTCTTCAACTGTTAACCCATTTCCATGTGCGAGCCCATCCTTAAGACTTTGAAAATCAATGGATATCTTATCACCATAATTTTTATGTCCACGTGCCCATCTCCATTTGAAATGTAATGGCTATTTCATTGTCCTAAATTTGATGTCCATGGGGAAGGCACCAAATGTTTGAACCTCCAAAGGCTAGTTCGTCATGTTGAAGTTGGCATTCTCAGGCCTATCATTATCTTTGGCAATTCCTTTGGATTTTATGGTATGAACCTTCCCAAAGGTAAGGTTTCCCTTTTAAAAACTAGAAAAGGTCCCTTTTTGGTCACTAAGAGTCCCCTGTAAGGGCACTTGCCCTTTAGGCCCCTTTGTCTTCTCAATTCCTTCAAACAAAATGTCTGAAGGAATTCCTTCAGACATTTTGCCCAAAGGAAAACTTACCTTCATACCTTGGCCCTTTCTTTTAGTCTTTTCTTTTGATAAATTCTTTCAAACAAAAGGTCTGAAGGAATTCCTTCAGGCATTTTATTTGAAGGAATTTGCCTTAGTTTCTTTCTTTGTGAATTTCTTCAGACAAAATGTCTGAAGGAATTCCTTCGAACACTTTGTCTGAAGGAATTCACCCTTTGGTTCTTCCTTGGATTTACTTTAGACAAAAGTCCAAAGGAATCCCTTGTATTTTTCTTTAGATTTCCTTCAGACAAAAAATTTGAAGGAATCCTTTGCCTTTTTCCTTGTTCTCTTTTCCAAAGGAGAATCCCCCTCTGGGTCCTATGCCTTGCTCACTTTTTTGAATGTGCTCACTACCCTCTGCAAGGGCACTTTGGGTCTAAAATTTCCCTTTGGAGCCTGCTTAAACAGTCCCATTTGCAACTTGATTGCCCTCTGTAAGGGCACTTTATGTTTAGATCTTTGTAAAAGACTTGCATTCTTTGAACTAGCCCATTCCTTTGCTAAAAGTCTTGTGTAAACTAACTACCCAAAGAAAAATAAGCCTTATATCAAACTAAAAACCTATAGGTTTTAGATCTCTCAACTCTTTATAAGAAAAAGGCTATTACAAGGGGAAATGGAGCATTTGTAGTAAGGTGAATACATCTAAGACTGATGGCTCAAGATAGCAGGGGAAGAAAGAGACTGATTTTTGGCCTGTAAGACCAAAATGGTCAAAAAATTTAGTGATTCCTAAGGGAAGCATGCCTGCCATGCTTAAGAAACTAGTGGCTTACAAGTCTGTTGGGCATAGAGTCAGAATATAGCCCAAAAATTTGATAATAACCTTGAGAGACTTAAGAATCAACATGAAGCTTTTACCCCCAAACAATAAACAAAACATACACAAGGCTAAAAAAAATACAAACATGCGCAAAAGTAGTTAGGGGAAATAGGAAGAAATAAGAAAAATATATACATGATGAGAGAAGGCTCAGTTACAATGCTTAAGATATATCCCATTAATGAGGATATGCAGTTCTTCACCATCTAACCTAGAGAGTTGGAATGCATTATGTTATTTGCATTGAGTGATGAAATACAGACCACTCCATAGGGCATCAAACTTTGTGTGTTTTCCAAGCTTAGCTCAGTCCTCATCCCATTTTAAGACAATGTCACCTTCTAAAAATCCTTTTTGATGAGTATTTATTATCAAAATGCTTCTTCATTTGCTGCTAATGGCTGATCATAGAAACCATGGCTTGGTTTCTTTTCTCCTGAAGCTCCATCAATTCACAAAGCTTGACATCCATGTTATTGCCTTCTTCCAATTGCAACTAGCGAGTAAGATGTAAAGTTAGAAATTTAAGAAAAATAGGAAGTCTAGCTTCCCTTTCATACACAATCATGTATGGTGAATTGCCAATTTCCCTCTTTGGAGTAACCTTGTCTACCCACAGGGTTTTTTTCAACTTGACATGCCAAGTTTTCTAATTTTTCTAAATTGTCCTTCTGATGATTCTGATCAAATTCTTGTTGGTGGACTTAGCCATCCCATTTCCTTGGGGGTAGTATTTGGAAGAAGTGCTAAGGTAGATGTCGTATCCCAATGCCCACTCACTTGTTTTGGTTCCCAAGAAAGCTAATGTGTTATCTAAGATGATGGTAGCTAGGACTCCAAACCTTGTCACCAAGCCTTCATAAAAGTCTAGGACTACACTTTCATTGGCTTCTTTCAAATCAATAGCTTCTACCCATCTCATGAAGTAGTCTATAGTAGTCAAGACCCATTTGTGACCAGCACTGGAAGGAGAGTTGATCATTCCTATGAATTCTAAGCCCCATTACATGAACGACTACTCTACTTGAATAGGCTATAGAGGCATTGCAGCCAACTATTGATTTCCATTAAAGAGGGCACACTTCTATAACTTTCATACCTAGGCATGGGTGTATCTAAATAAAGTGGGCTAGAATTAACTAGCTCTTATAATCTTTACAGCCATAGGCTTAGGAGCAAAGTGACCACCAGCTGGCCCATCATGAAACTCAGATATCACCCTGTCAACCTGACCTAGGTCTATGTACCTCAAGATTACTCCTAAAAGATCCCTTATAAATATCACCCCATCAACTAGGACATAAAGGAGAGATTCGAGTCTAAAATACCTCCTCTTAGTCCTATCAAGGCCTTATGAGCACTCACCGGTGAGAAGGAAATGTGACATTTCTGATGCTCAATCCTTCATGACTGCTAGTTCTTCTATTGTAGCTTCATCATGGAGTGGCAAAATGTCCTCCTTATACTATTTAAGGTCTATAGTAAGGTGTTCACATAGGCCTTTTCCCCTTACCAACTTGGTGGTTTTGGTATCCATGTCATATTCCATTACTTTGGTCATCTATCTTGCTCTCTTTTCATTTATATCACGGCTAATTAGGAAGTATTTAATGATGTGATGTGGCACCAAGAGCTGAACCTTGTTGTTAGACAACATATGTCTAAATTTATTTAGGCTTTATGTGACCACAAGCACTTGCTTTTCAACATATGTGTACCTGATTTCAAAACATTCTAGACCTTAGTTGAATAATGCAAGAGGTTGTTCAAGGTTTTCATGATTTGCTTGGGTAAGCATGGTGGAGATTACCTCTTCATTCCCAAAGGTGTAAAGGTTGAAATCCTTGAAGAAGTTAGGACTAATCAAGGTAGGATCTTGGGTGATAGCTTGATTGATCCCTTCAAAACTATCCTTCCTTTGTGTTGTCCACACAAATTTCTCATCTTTCTTCAGCATGGAGGTCAATGGCTTGACTATCTCAGCAAAATTTAGTTTAAATCTCCTGATGAAATTTATTCTACCAAAGAATTTTTGTAGACCCTTTTTGTGCTTAGCCAAGGATAACACTAGGATGGTGTGGACTCTTTTTGGATCTTTGGTCAAGCCCCCTTTTGAAACAACATGGCCAAGGAGTTTACCTTCATGGAAAGTGAACATGCATTTATTTGGGTTGAGAGAGATACCAAACTCTCTGCACCTCTCAAAGATTTGCCTAAGGTGTTTTAGATGTTGGCTTGCTTTCTTAGAAAACACTGTCACATCATCAAGATAGACCAGTACAATATTATTTATAAGGCCCTAAAAAGCCTTGTCCATGGCTCATTGAAAATTGGCTCTAGTATTGGATAGTCCAAATGAAATCTTCCAATAAGCAAAAGTTCCCCACTTGGTAGTGAAGGTTGTCTTGTACTGATCATAGTCTTGCACTAAAATTTGATTATACCATAAATACCCATCTAGGAGGGAGAAATGTTCACTACCTATCACGATTTGGAGGATCTGCTCCATACTTGGGAGGGGATAGTGATCTTTTAACAAGACTCTATTGAGGTCTCTAAAATCCACACATAGTCTGATCTCCCCATTCTTTTTCCTAACAGGGACTAGATTGGCCATCCAAGAAGAGTGTTTAATGGAAAATATGATCCTAGACTCAATCAACTTGGTGAGTTTCTTCTGTATGGGAGGTTTAATCTTCATATTGATAGGCATCTATTTTTTTTATGGGCTTGGCACCTTCCTCTAGCTCAATAGTGTGTTGGGCCAGGCTTGGGTCAAAACCTTTCAAGTCACTATACTCCCAAGTAAAAACATCAGTGAACTCTTGACATAGAAAAATGAAAGAATGCCTCTCATCCTCCGTACATACCTTCCCAAGTGCAAGCAGATTGTTCTTGAATATTTTAAGCTTTTCATAGTTTTCTCTCTTGGTTGTGATGCTTGCTTTATCATTTTTTAGTTGGTCATCTCTGTTTAAAATACTCTCAAGAGTGACAAAGCCTTTGGGAAGTTTATTGTTCTTTAGCTAAATAATCTAGCCACCATACTGATGTTGTAGCTTGGCTTGATTTCTAGAGGCAAACTAAACCTCCTCTTGCAAGAAGAGTGTTATTTGTTGATAATTTTCAAACACCTGCCAATTGGTGATGTTATCAGGCATGGAGGGTCTGATTACCACTTTTAAATGGCATAGACTACTGTCTTGGCCTATTTCTTTAAGAATATCAAACTAAGCACCAACTATTGTTAGTCTATCCACTTGTTTATTTTGTTCTCTTAGAATGGAAATAACATTGAAAGCAAGGAAACTCTCCACTAAGTCCCATACCCTGTGCTTGTAAGACTTAATCAAGGAATTCTTTGTCTAATTTTGGCCTCTCACCTGATTTATGATTAACTCATTGTCTCCAAAAACCTATAGTCCTTTAATTTCTCTCCTCCTTGCCCACTCCAAACCATGAATAAGGGACTCATATTCTACAACATTTCAAGTGTAGGAAAATTGGAATATAATTTTTGAGAAGTATCTCTCCTTTGAGGGAGAAATTAACACTACTCCACCACTAGCTCCCAAATTTCTCCTTGAGCCATCAAAGAAGAGTTTCCATAAACCCATGCTCTCTTGGTTTACTTTCATCAAATTTGGCACAAGAGTACCCTCTTTATGCATGAAATGAATTCCAAGACCTACCTCTTCTATAAACTTGTATGGGTCATGTTCAAAGTTGTCACTTCCCCATTCATCTAAGAGCAGGTCAGCAACTCCTTCGAGGGCAAAGGGCATAGATTGGTCCGTTTAGAATTCTCCTTCATCAATGATGGTGTAGCTAAAATTCACTACTTTAAGTATGGATCCAGATGATCTCTATGGATTAGCTATAACTCAATCTTGACCTTAGTCCCATATTTGGTTCTAAAAACCATGTAAGACTAGTTTGCCACTAAGTACCCACCTATTTTGGATGTGAAATCCCTAGATAAGTAGATAGCAAAGTAGGGAGGAATATCCACCACCACCATGTCATGGGGTACTAAGATCATTGGACAGGCATGCAACATTAGATTCAAGCCTCGTATCACTCCTAGTGTCTTGGCTGGTGATCCATCTAGCTGTAGGACTCCCTTGGTCATATCCTCATATTTGAGTCCCAGCGTATCCACTATGCATTTGGGCATTACTGAGGTGCTTACCCTACTGTCAATAATGTAGTTGTGTACCAAGAAATCTCTTATGACTAAGGATAGGTAGAAAGGGGGAACCTTTTCATTTTTTGCTTGGCCTGCTATGGAAGGGTACCCATTCATGATCAAAACATTATCAGCCTTTGCTAGGACAGCTTGTTCATTTATCCCATGCAATTCCTTCTGTAGTATGTCCTTTTGTCCCAACATTACTAATGAATCCCACAAAGAGATATTCATGTGTAGTTTCTTCATCTAGTCTACCATATTGATCTGAGGGTTGTTTATTTTTAAATTTTCTTTTGGGGCACTTGTAGCCTAAGGCACAAGTTGAGGAGTTGAGGGCATAACCAGTGGCTTATCATTTGGGAATTTTTGATTCTCATGTGATGAAGAAGATGCTGTGGACATTTGGGAAGTTGCCTGAGCTTCTTCCATAGCTCTCCTTTTGGACCTAGTGTTGGCTGCAACATAATCACCTTCGTTGTTCATACTACCCACATAGTTTACTACACAAAATTCACCTTCTAGGTGATTCATGACAATGGAATCAAATTGAGCCTACCTATTGTCCATGCTACGTTATACTGACACCTCAAAGATTGGGAATTAGGTAGCTGCCTGATTATCTTATGTGTTCATATATTGACTCGACATCTCATTTGTATAAGTACTTATTCTTGACCATAACCCCTGGGTGGGCAATTAGGTTGTTCATATACCTTATTATTTTGAGTGGGCACAAGAGCTTTGGATGATGAAGGAGCACCTGGATTATACACTTGATATGGTCTGGCTTATGCAAACTGACCCTGTCCTTGATTATAATTCTGAAAAGGGGGTCTATTTGCTTGTTCAAACTGTTGGTATCCCTGATTTGGCTGATAGTTTTGAGCTTATTACCTTTTAAGAGACAATAATTCATTGGTCATGTTTTATAACAAGCTCTTAACTTCATGAAGGTCATTGGGGGAGGTAGCAGTCAGTTTTTCTAAGCTGGGTAGAAGAGCTAAGGTGGGTGCAACAGTCTGAACTGGAGGTGGCAATTTAAGAAAGAGCAGCATATGAAGTCTAGGGGCTATCGTTCTTGCTTGCACTAGAAATTTTTTAGTATTTATGGCTATTTCATAGGTAGTTAGTAGGGCTTATCCTCCCATGGATTGTATCATGACAACATTATCACTATTCAAAGCTTTCAAGTAATAGAGAAAAGTATGACTTTGGATCAACCTCACCAAAATAAGGATTCTATCCCAGGTCTTTTGAAACCTAATTTTGAAATCTTACATGAATTCATATGGAGCTCTTTTCATGGTGGTTAGTTACTTAACAAGTGAGAGGTGGTCACTCTTCTCCCCAAATCTATTTGTCAAGAGAGTACCCCATTCGTTTTATGTGTTGACTAAATTCATAGTCAAAGTTCCATACCAGTCTAAAACCTTACCCTTAAAAGACATACCAGTAACCTAATGGCTATGTTCTCTTTAGTGAAATTATGAATATTACAAAGGTTGGTGATATTTTTGATGTGCTCAATAGCAGTAATAGGCTGCTCTCCATTAAAGGGAGGAACACTCTTAAGGTTTGTCCCTAGGATCAAGTCATAATGTAGAAGGCTTAAAGGGCTCTAACCATGGAAGGAAACAAAAAGTAAAACCATGGTGATGATAGGGTTCAACCTAGGCCTTCTTATATAAGTATATTTTATAGCAGGTCTAGGAAACTAGTTTGTTGTATACGAATGAGTCCTTGCAAACCTCAGTCACCTTGTTGAGTTTAAAGGAAACTCAACAAATTTGAAAGGGATACCCTTGGCAGAAGATCTTGTGGTGACCTTAGGCATGGGATGTCAGGGTGATCTCTAACCAGAGATTGATGTTATTGAAAATGGAGTCACCAAATGTTGGGTTAGTGGTTTATTCTTGTAGTTACAAGACTAGTACCAATCTTGAAACTTTTTTGAGCATTAAAATTAGTCCCACCAGGTATGCCAAAAATTATTGACATAGTAGATTGCACCTTTGAAATAAGGCTCAGCTTCTCTCTTCCACATGGCACAATAGAGACTCCCCTCTTGTTGTGGGTTTGGTAAAACTGAGGGAAGAATCTCTCAATAAGGGCTAGCTCCCTTTGATTCATCTCTGAGGTCTTTCACTACTACTATTAATAATGAGGGGGTGAAAAGAGAGAAGGATATAACCAAAAGATAAACTAATCTAAGTGGTGATGCACCAAATGATTTTGATCTACTTAGTTATATCAACACTTCAAACCAAAAGGGGGTGAATAGACACTTTATCTGACAAAAATACCAGACTATAGGGTAATTTGATAGGGGGCTTAATGAAGACATAAAGAAAAGGAACTTACCATAGGCACTATAGAAAACACACTGTCAGATAACTACTCTCATATCTCTATGCTCTAAATAAAGCACTTCTTGTTAACCTATAGAAATGTCTTTGGCTACACTAGGTATGTTGGTGTCAATCTATGAAAGCATCAAGCTAAAATGACTAAACACAGAGTTGATGCATAAACATACTCAAAACTATAACTAGTCAGATAGAGGTAAAATGCATTCTTATTGACTAAAAGGTGAAATTTTGGTAGGGCTTCACCTTACAAAATGAGAGATATCCTTCTCAACTGAAAGGTTACAATATATAGTATGAAGGAAAAGACTTTGGTACCTTCCATAACAAGCAGCCCATGCTATGTTAAACACCTAAGAAAGAGTAATTTGCTCATGCTAGTGTCATCCTCTTAGAAACACCCTTAAATAACCATGTTGTAGATGTCACAAGTCCTAACTTTGATGCTCAAACTATTTTAAATGTTACTACGAAAGCATGGGTCACTTTGTCTATTTGAATGACAAGGTCGCTTCTCAATGAACTTTACATGACTACCTACTCATTAATGTAAAATGAGGAAAAAAAGGGCCACTCTATTGAATTCCCACACTCCCCTTGGTAGCCACTTGGTGGATACTATTTCATCCACTAGAATAACTTCTTATACCGATGCTTTTTGTGCCACCTGGACTATTCTATCTGCTCATACACTTGGCTTTTATCTTTTCTTGACTATTCGGCCCTTAGGGCTATCTTCCATCATTTCTTGGCTCTTTAGGATCCCTTCTCAATAGGTTGCTAAGTTTATCCTTAGGTATTCAATCCCCCATTGAATCCTTTTAGGCCTGTGCTTAGGATCTCTTTCAGGCTCTTCTTTAACTATTAACCCATTTCTAGGTGTGGGCCCATCCTTAAGCATTTGAAAATCAATGGCTATCTTATCACTGTAAATTTGACATTCAGAGGCCTATCACCATTTGAAAGCCAATGGATATTTCATTGTCCTAAATTTAACATCCATAAGGACATCACCAGATCTTTGAACCTCCAACATCTAGTTTGTCATGCTGAAGTTGACTTCTTGGGCTTATCATTATCTCTGGTAATTCCTTTGGCTTTTATGGAATGAACCTTCTCAAAGGGAAGGTGTCCCTTCAAAAAACTAGAAAAGGTCCCTTTTTGGTCATTGAGAGTCCCCTGTAAGGGCAATTTCCCTTTGGGCCCCTTTGTCTTCTCAATTCCTTCAGAGAAAATGTCCTAAGGAATTCTTTCAGACATTTTTCCTGAAGGAAAACTTGCCTTCATGTCTCGGCCCTTTCTTTCAGTCTTTTCTTTTGATAAATTCCTTCAAAAAAAGGTCTGAAGGAATTCCTTTGGACATTTTATCTGAAGGAATTTCTCTTAGTTTCTTTCTTTGTGAATTTCTTCAGACAAAATGTTTGAAGGAATTCCTTCGGGCACTTTTTTCGAAGGAATTCACCCTTTGGTTCTTCCTTGGATTTCCTTCGAACAAAATTTTGAAGGAATCCCTTGTCTTTTTCTTTGGATTTCCTTCAAACAAAAAATTTGAAGGAATCCTTTTCCTTTTGCATTTTTCTCTTTTATGAAGGAGAATCCCCCTTTGGGTCCTTTGTCTTGCTCACTTTTCTGAATGTGATCACTACCCTCTACAAGGGCACTTTGGGTCTAAAATTGCCCTTTGGATCCTGCTTGAATGGTCCCATTTGAAACCTGACTACCCTCCACAATGGAACTTTATCTTTAGAGCTTTGTAAAATACTTGCATTCTTTGAACTAGCCCATTCTTTTGACAAAAGGCTTATGCAAACTAACTGCCCAAAGTGAAATAAGCCTTATATCAAACTAAAAACTTGCAAGTCTTAGATCTCTCAACTCTTTATAAGAACAAGGCTATTTCAAGGGGAAATGGATCATTTGCAGTAAGGTGAATACATCCAATATTGATGGCTTAGGATAGCAGGGGAAGAAGGAGACTGATTTTTGACCTACAGGACCAAAATGGTCAACACTATTCTCATAGGGCCTAAAAGATTATGCTTTACAATGGTTATATAGTCTACCAAATTAGTTGATCAATGCATTCAATCTTTTATCTAACATGTTCCTAGCACATTTTAGTATCAACATTGGTGATAAGGTCTCTTATGCATAAGTTACACAACAAAAATAGAAATCAAATGAGCATCTCATAGACTATGTGCTTTGATATATGACCATCTTGGCTAAGATGACTAGCCCCATGGTAGATCAAGAGTTATAGGATCTCTTCAAATAGAGCCTTCTACTAGCATTGCATGAATCTATTATGTTCAAAATATTCTCTTCCTTCACTAATTGTGTTATACACTAAAGGAAAGAGAAGTAAAACTCATTTCAATGGGCAAACTCAAGTATACAAGCATCCTAGACACAACAAACAAGATTAATAGAAAAGTCCCATATAAGGTCAAAGTCAATGATAACAAGAATTAGAATCAACCAATAATCAATGTAGCTTCAGATCCCCCTCAGTGTGTGGTTTTATCGGCACCTCCTCAGTATGTATTTACCAATCTACCAGTTTCTCCAACCAATTTTTTATAGTAGTTATTAGAGTGTAACATCATCACTCTCCCTCGTATTCAAGAAGTTGACCTATCAAAACCTCTTCCATGGGGATATGATCAGCATGCATTTTTTGATTTTCATAGGGCACTAGGCCACACTACAAATAGATGCATTAGTTTATAACATAAGATAGAGGACTTGATAGATGATAACCTACTTGATATTAGCACTCTAGTTGAGCCTCCACATGATAAAGCTTTGAAAATATTCTTAGATTCATTTCCATATCACTTTAAACAAGAGAAAGGGGACACATTAGGGGTTCACCACACATACCATGCACATCCTCCACCAAGCACCTTCAGTTGAGTCACATCCTTTGAGTGATATGATAGGTGTGTATGAGTCCAAGGTTCCAACTAGACCTTTGATATTCTTGTTAGATTAGAAGATTGTTGAGGATAATTCAAATTATAATGCACACTTTTTTAGAGCACATATTAATAATAAGCCCATTCACAGTGTTCTCATCGATAATGGTTCCAATGTCAACATGTGAAACATTAAATTATTATAGCATTTGGGCTATTTAGATTAGGATATCACTCTAACAAATATAGTTATCAATAGATTCAGTGGGCACATACAAAGTTCATTAGGTGAGAGTGTACTTCCTTTACAAATTGGTCCAACACATGTGACCACACATTTCACTATAATTCCCAATGTAGGATTTTTTGATATGTTACTTGGTCACCCATAGATTCAAAAAATTAGAGTAGCACCATCTATAGTTCATATATGTATGAAATTCATTCACACTAATTAGTTTATTACATTTGGTGGAGTTCTATAAGAGTTACCACTCCCCACTTTAGAGCCATCTCCTTTGCAGTCACCAATTCTAGCTTCTTTACCAATTTCAATTTCCTCACAAGTTATAGTTCTTCCTTTAGTTTAGAGGCTTCATACACCACCATAGCTTTAAAATTCTAGATAGCTTCCATTTACAGTATTCACACCCAAAGTAGTTTCATTGAGATCTCACATATCTACACATAGAGCACATATTCAGAGAGCTTCTCTTACTTCTAGATGGGCCCCTAAGATCCTTATAGTTTCATCCACTTCTCAGAGTTATAAAGGGACTCCATAGTCAGTTTCTACTTTAGAGATTTTAGAAGATGTACAATGCACATAGCTTTTACTATCATAGTCTTAGCCTTTCCATCGTGCTTCAGGATCATGAATGATACCTTTATTCGATATAAGACACCATGACAAGGAGTCTCATTTGAGACTCATTAGTTAGTATCACTTCTTCTTAGTCTTTCCTATACATAGCTTATTTCAAATATACAAAAAAAATATAAAATATCAAAAATACCAAAAACATTCAAATAATTTCAAAACATAAAGACATTTTGATTGTATGCATCATCCATGCTTTACATTACTACTATTATGCTAGACTTACATTTATTGTTTCATGCTATTATATGTTGATTTATCTATATTACCATGCTTCACTTGATCTTATTTGAGTGTGTGTAGTGACATCTAAATCCTTGATTGCTTCACTCTACCCATTGAGCGGGCATCCTACTTCTACATTTGAGACACACATTGATATACATACCACTAAGGGCATCTTCTACATGACTAAACCATTCAGGTTATGTCATTCCTACACTACACACTCTAAGTTATCATGTTGATGTATATTACTTACTAGATTACATAGATTACTATATCAACATTTCACTAGTATCTAACACTTATGTATCTCTTAGCATATACCTAGTCTTGTACTAAACATGTCTTGCATACTTTCACTCTTGATTTGATTAGTTAGATGTGATTCTATCTTTCTATTTATTACATGCTTTCTCTTCTTGCTTAGTGTAGCTTGTTGGATTGAATTTCCAGTTCCTGCTTGTCTCTTATATGTGCCTTAGGACATTTTCCAATGTCCTTTGCCTATACTCCTCTATGTGATTATGGCTTCCACGCCAACTTTCTTGTTTCAATTGTATGTGTATGTGGCATTTGAGCATGCTTTGTATGCTTGTTTCCTAGTTTGAGTGACATGTGCTCATGTCCCTTGATTTTTTGGCCCCTTGGCCACTCTTGTATGTTTTTTATTTCTTGCTTTGTATGCTTGTTGCCTGATTGCTTTTCCTACTTGTAATGCCATGATCCACATCATGGATTTTCTTTGATTTCTTGTATGCCATAATGGACATCATGTTCCATCCCTCCTTATTAACAACAATAACTAATAACTAACACTTTCAATTTTAGTTCAATACTTTGCACATACTATTACATTGTTACATCTATCTAGGCATACCCATGTTGATCTAACAATCTCTAAAGTCAACTATGTTATATCTTAAGATACCTTATTTATTATCATTACTATATCATGTATATTTCTATTTTAACACACTAGCAAGGCTCTTTCTTTTAAAGGTAGACATTGCAATGTCATCATTTCTACCCTTAAAAGAGGGGGCAACAAATAGGGGTTTTATCATAGAGATTAGAGATATTAACGATCAAAAAAGAACTTTATAGAACACTCAAAATAGAATCCAAAAATCAAACCAGGTAGACTGTAGAAAATCCAAAATAGTTACCAAATATGGCCTTTGACAACAATGCCAAAGTTAGACTACAACACCAAAAAGTAGGGTGTCCTATTGTTGGTGCTCTTATCTAGATAGAAAAAAATAGTTTTTCTAGAAATAGACAAAAAAGTGATTCTAGTCATAGGTCTGTCAGCTTAGTACAGTCTAGATTCAACATGTTTTAGTATAGTTTTTTCTAAGAGAATCTACATATAGGGGGCATCATATGCGACATGATAGATCTCACTTCCAATTTTAGATTAGATAGTTGATATAACTTCTAGATTAGAATCCATTTTCTAGACACCAATGATTGGGGGAAATGTGTGTGGCACATTAATCCTCCCATTTTTTTGAGTTTAATTTATTTTCCAGGCATTTCTCAATATTTTTATGCCTTAATCCATCTATAGGTGGTTGGCATCCTTTTTCAAGTTTAGCTTTCATACAAGCTTAACTTCCTGAGTACCTGAGTTTTTGAATTGACTTCCATATAAGCCTATTGCACTAGTTTAGAAGTGGCTTTCATACAATCCCAATCTCCATCTTTCAAAATGGCCAAGAGTGGCCTATTTTCTATCATACATTCATCTATCCATGCCAACATTGTCATATCATAGTACATTCATGGGATTCAAGAGCCATCTCATATGGCATCTATTCTATACTGGTATTACTTCATAGCTTCACTTCATAGGGTAATGGTAGAGCCAAAGGACTAGATATCCTTTGTATTCTTAAACTACCTATTCAGAGGGATAAACACAATCTAAACATCAATTGACACATGCATGATTCATTAGCTTCACTTAGTAAGTGACGATGGAGCCAAAAAGCCTATCTTTGCATTCTTGAGCCACTTCTAGGGAATTGAGCATTCAAATCCATTTATGATATTACTTTTGGTATAACACACACCCAACACAATCTAGCATCACAATAGGTTTTGTATTGGTTTGCATATCTGGTGAGGCGTATTCATTCCTTTCTCTTCCTCTCTCTCTCTTACCCAATTTTTGTACATTCTTATTTTAGATATAACATATATAGTAAGAATTGATCTATTCTATGTTTTTCATTATAGATTCACACTTCACACCATGCTCTCTCTATGTACATTCAACATCACATAGCTTCATGAGCTTCACCTTTGTAGGTAAGTTTAGGTATGATTTTCATTTTTTCCTTTATCCTAGTATTTTGCTTTGTTGCATCACTAAAATAAAGGGGGCACAAATGTAGTCATATAAAATAAAAAAATTGGTAACTTGAGTGTGGCTAATGACACCCAATCCATAGGTCCATCTTGCTTGTTCTCATGACCCTTATAAGCATGTTTTCACTGATACCCAGTCATCCATAGCCTCCCAGATTAAACCCTTTCAAACCTAGATTGTTATTTCTATTCTTAATCCATCCCCCCAGATCTCATTAGCCATGGAAAATAGTGTTGAAACCTAGAGTGTCCTATTTTTGGCACTATTGTCTAAGTACATTTTGGCCTCTGATAGTCCTATTATTTTGAATCCTTATCCTAATTCATGTTGGCCTAACATGAATTAATTTAACCCATGATCATTAAATCCCCTATAAAATTCCATTCAAAGACCATTTAAAAGGATTAACACTCACTTACAAGAGAGAAGCAAGAATAGAAGCAATACCACTCAAGAACATTTTCCTATTCTTTGCACACAACCATCCAATAACATTTCAAGCTTATTCAAACCTTTAGATCAGTCCCTAGTCATTCCAAGTATACCCAATTTTGCATGTACTTGCATTTTCATCACACTATTGCACCAAGCACTTCAATAAAAGAAATACATATAGCTTGATACCTCCTCAGAGTACTAGTATGTAGGCAGTCTACCCACACATGACTAGTTGGGAAATCTATATGGTTACATGGTGACTAATTTCAGCCACATGTGGCTATCATGACATGGTTTGCCCAACCAAATTAGAATAAAGTGAGAATCTATATTGGCTCATATAATCACTAAGTACAATAAAATATATGAGATATTTTATGAAGAATCTAAAATGGGGGTGCATTTGTTTAACAAAGAATAAATTTCCCATATCACCCTCTTAATCAACATGATTAGTGTACATGAAAGTCTAGAAGTGAAGGAATCAAGATTACTAGATGAAGAGGATTTCTAAGAATCTCTTGAGCTAGTGTCATTCTCAGATATGACTCTGGGATGTGAAAGTCTGAAGCCTAATAATTTGAATAGAAGTAAAGAACTTTCATGCTCTTCATGAAGAGGAAAAACCACAATGGGTAATTATATCCTTGCTTTTCCCATGGGATAATTACCCACATAGTCTTAATAAGCATGTTCTAAAGAGTAACTTAGTAGTGTCCCATCAAGGATGAATGCACCAGGTTGAGTAATCCTAGTGGGGATGAAGAGTCTATCTTAGATTATTCTAAAAGTAAGTTTGGATACCCTTGGAATTGTTCCCTACATCAAAACTCTAGCTAAAAAATAGAGATACTATACAATTATATATGATCAATTACATTAGGAGGTGAACATTACAATATCATTTCCCTTGAAAATACCACCAACAAACTTTGGTGCAGTAAAATAATACTTGTGGACATTGAAATTTGATGGTTGTAAGTCTAATAGTGGATGTGGTGCTTAAGTTTAGTTGATCAATCCAATAAAAAAAAATCTTATCTAGCCACCTACCACCTCCAGTTTGCTTGTATAAACAACATGGCCAACTACAAATCATTGGTTCATGGACTCCTATTCACCCTTACCAAGAAAGTAAAGAATATCAAAGTGTTGGGTGATTTTAAACTAGCATACCTATCTTAGATAAATCTATGTAAAATATGTCAAGATATTTCATTCTTGAGGCACCTATCTTATATTTTATTTGTGATATAAGTGGAATAGGCACCTCGAGAATGATATCTCTTGGCATTTTTGACATAGATTTATAAAAGATAGGTATGCTAGTAGTAACTGTACATTTTGAATATTTATTTGATATATAATTTGAATTTTTTCATAAAACTTAAAATGCATATTATAAATTACACTAAATCATATATAATTATAATACATATTACATTAAATCACCCAAAACATTAATTTACATAATTTAAAATTCTCAATATAAATAGTTATTTAGTACTCATCAAAATTTACCATACACATCACATAAAATATCAAATAAGGAATAAGTACACATCACATAAAATGTCAAATATTGAATAAGTACATATTTTTTTTTCATAATTACATGAAATTATTTTTCCTCTAATAGTTTCAATCTCTCTTCCTTAGCTTTCCATTTGGATAGTTGTTTTCCATTTTTTAAATTTTCATAGTAATCATATGTAAATTGAGGTAATATTATTAGTCCTTCTAAGGAATTTACATAGGATATAGCCACAGACTCTAATCTTGTTCTTTCTCTTTGACTTATATCAATTTTGGCTTTTGAAAGGGTCAAAACTTGTGATTTGTGTATTGTTCATGCCCAAGCCAACCGTAAGGGTAGTTGGGTTATGTGTCCCCTTTGTATTGGTGTAATTTATACTACATATGGAGTTACATATTCAAATGGTATTCTCGAGTAATTATCAAAATTGGCTATAACATATGTTGGTGGTTCTAGTGGGACACTCCCATGTTTGTAGATTATACTTATAATATACCCTAGAGCTCTATTTACAAGACCTACTTCTATCCAAATATTGGAATTTAACATGACCTTTGCATCGATAACAATCATTAAATCTACATTAATTTCATCATTTGGACATCCCATTGGTGCATTGGCACTTCCTACTTTAGTTACAATGTTACATACAACTGATTTTTTCAATTATTATAATTTTATTTTATTATGGTTACGCACATTATCATTTGTGAAAAATAAATGAATGCAATTGTCAAACTCTTCATTGGTGGCTCTATCTATTGTAGCATTTGTTCTAGTCATCAATAGCTTCTAGTCATCTATTGTTAGATTTGCATCTCTCAAATTTGTGAGTAGATGATGGAACCTTTGTTGGTCATCACTTTCTCCTTTTTGTCTAAATATCTTATTCATTGTATCAATTATTTTGAATTTTTCCCATAACAATTTAGATCATTTATTTATATCGTATGGTGGTTTATCACCAACAGGAGGAAGCTGACCCAAATATCCAACCAAAATAATATATATACCACCAAAACACATGTTTTCATTTTTAGGAAATTCTTGATGGAGTATAGAGTCTATGTTCTATAGCAATTTTTATGCAGTGAAGCTCATTTCATCAATCATTATGTATTTTATGTGGCAGATATCCTCTTAAAAACTTGTAAATCTCATTCTTTCTAATTAAATAAAATCCATAATTGGGATTCAAAGTTGTGCATGGATAGTCGAGGCACTAATATTGAATGTTGCAAATCCAATTGGTGTAAGTAGCAGTTGTGGAGATCATTCTATAAATGTTGCATCTTGAAGAGCTTGACGAATGGCACCTATCAAATATGATTTTCTTATTTTTGTTGTTCCTTGGACTATCATGCATAAGGGTGAAGTATTTTGACCTCCATAAAAATGTGTCATTACCATATCAAGTAATTTTTTTTGTTTGGCACCTAAGGTTTCATAATTCATCTCTAGTGTTAGGAGTTAAGTTTTCATGTTCTAGTGGTTGTTGTATAGGATCCATATTACTCAATGCTAAAAACTGATGGTGACTTTTCTCTTTTTGATGTATATTGCATACAAGGCCTTTAGGGGTCCAATAAACATTTATTTCAATATAACTTTATTGACAAATATAACACATGCTTAGTGAAGCAATGTTATCTAAGCCATGTCAAAAAATCATTTGAAATGTTTTCAAATCTCTCCCAACCATTCCCTTGGGATCAGTTATATTTTTCTCTCTTTCAATTTTTGTATCTTGTATTTTTCTTCTTCTTTTAAGATGTGAAGTTGACTCTTCTTCTAAATCATTATTTTCAATTCATATTATTCTTATAGTTTGATATGTTTGCACTTGTACATATTTATTTTATATAGTATTTGTAACATTGACATCCATTGCAATTTGAAATGAATTATTTGGTGTTTGGAGCACATGATCTATTGATATTGAGCTTACTTCTTCAGAATTGATGTCATGATAATTTTTTGTGTATGTTGTTTTTTGCCTTAATGAATTGATTTGAATGCATTTGTCTTTGTATTTTTGTTCTTAATACATATTTTTCATATTGAGATGTTTTTACTTGAATCTATTTCATCTTATCTGTATGTTGCCTCTTTTATGATTCTAATTGTTTAGTTATCAATTCACCCTTTTGTTCTTGAAATCTTTGTCTGTCATTATCGTGTGGATTTTTTCTTTCTCCCTCTCTGTGTACATTTATCATTTATTGTAGTCTTCATCTATTATATGTCTTTGTTGTTCTCTTTGATATTCTATTCATTCTTCTTCATTTACAAAATTCAATTTTGGTCGAACCATATCTACATAATTTTTAAGTAAATCAAATTACATAATTCACAAACATATTATATTTAATCATTGTAGGATATGTAAATCATATTCATAATTTAAAAATATATAGAAACATCAAATAACATAATTCAAAAATATATAATAATATCAAATAAAATATGAATGCTGACTTATAACAAAATATGACCTAAACTATAAATTATGTATAGTGTCAAAAATATAATATAATATGATTATTATCTTATAAATGGAGTAAGTTAACATAAATATATTAAGGATATTTATAATTATATATCATTCTTAACGATATTAGTGAACATGTGTGTGTGTGTGTGTGTGTGTGTGTGTGTGTGTGTGTGTGTGTGTGAATATTTTAAATAAATAATTATTTCATAAATAAGTTAAATTTAATATAATTAAATAAATATACATGTATGATAGTTATGCTATAATCTAATATATAAATATTAGATTATAACTATTTTTAGTGAGATTCTAATCTGTAATGAATATTTAAAACCTTGGTTATAAATATTTAGTGATTTATCATATGATTATAATAATTATATATTATGTATATCAAATATTATTTAAGTTAATTAAACTAATTAATACTTATAATTTATTTAATAATAATTATAATAATAGATTAACTATATAGCAAAACCTCTTTAGACTACCCACACCAAATTAAATGTATGTGAATAAAAATACCTATTGAGAGAATGGAATATAATTGTGAATTTTATATTGGAATGACATATAGTTTAAATAGTTTTACGAATAGTTTAAATTTAAAAAATAGTTTAAGGTATTTTTATTGGAATGACATATATATAGTGAATTTTCATAATAGTTTTTTAATAATTAGGTATATATTGGAATGACATAAAGATTGGTATAGTTTAAATATAGTTTAAAGTATACATAATTGTCACTTTTAGAATTGGGTTTTAGAAGTCTACTGAGAGAGAATGAAATCTATAAAGATTGATATATTTCTTGAGAATAAAATTTAATTGTATTATTTATTCTCTTTTATTTTGTTGCTATGAAACTTAGGGTTTTTGCATGGATATTTTTTGGTTGCAATGTATGGATGCCACAAAATTTGTATACCAATGATATAAGCCTCAAAGGTTTGATTTAAAATCAAACTTTCTTCTCTTGAGTTTGGTTAGTATAGATGCTTTCTTATTTGGAAACATAGCACCTAATGTACACACTTATATAGTCTGTAGTCTATACATTCAATAGAAAATATGGACTATTTATGATTTTTGGGTGTGGTGGATGTAACTTTTATCATTGATTATGAAAAATTTATATAAAAATTTAACATGGATAGATCAACTTCATAGTTTTTTCCTTATTATAGCCAAATAATGGCCATATCCATAGTTTTTTTAAGAGAATGATCATTGTTAAAATCATCTCTCTCAAAGGAGCTATTAATTTCTTATAGCTAGAATTCTGAACTATGCAAATTTATTCTGCAAAAAAAACTCAATCTAAAGTAATAAAAACAAAAAATGAAAATAAAAAAATGTAAAATAACACAAAGAGCTTATCTAGGTATGGTTGGTATTATTCCAAAAATACAAAGGGACCTATAAAATTTATTTGGATATATGAAAAAACATATATGATACATTTATTAAATAGAAAAAATATTAATGACAATCAAAAATACTTTTAATTTTCTTCACCTATCTGCTCATGCACTATTTATTTATCTTTGATTTTTTTGTTGTTTATTTTGTGTATTTAGGTTTACCATTTATATATAAATAAATTTTATTTAGATTTTTAAATATTATGTTAGTTTTATTTTTATTTATTTTATAGTAATAGATTTTTTTTAAAAGAGGATGTTGGCCATTTTTCTTTACATAGGCATGACATTAGGCTTCTTCCCTCCTCCCTCTCCCATTGTAGAATGCCTCTCGGTGTAATTAATGGTTAGACAAGTAAGGAGATAGTACTCATGTAATGACAAATGCTTATTTAGGTATCGTAGAAGAGTTTAGAACATGTTCAAGGATTTGTATGCCTTTAGCATTTAAACCTTATCTAGATAGGAGAACTACATATCCAATGCATTGGCCATTGATGCGATCAATTTTGAACTATTACCCATTCAAGAATGAGAATAGTCTCAGTAGATCTGGTCTCTACTCCTTTAGTTCTAGATAATATTAACAATTTCCAAGTTTTCAATGATGACCAACACATATTAGAATTCATCACCAAAATTAAAGTATTTATAGATCAAATAATTGATAAAGATGTTCAGGATGACTTAAAATTAGATGAAGATGGGACTGTGAATTTGAAGATGAATAATAAACCTAAGGTAATGGTCTCACTAAAGAGGCTTTCAACATGGACTATTAGAAGGATAAAAAGAGGCATGCCCCTATCAAAGGTATACAACATGAGTAGTGTAACCTAAGTAGTGCAAGTAATGTGAAGCGTGTGATTTTAGGCACCACTTATAACTTGGAATAGAAACATGATTTTTTACAAAATCTCAACGAGTTTAGAGACATGATCGCATGGAGCTATAAAGATCTCAATATATTTAATAACTCTATCTTAACACACACTATCCCACTTAAGTATAGAGTCAATCCATTTAGGAAAAAACAACGGCCTATTAATCCACTAATAGAGCACTTAATTTTTAAAAAAGTCTAGAAATCAATTGAAATAATGATCTTCTTCCTAGTAAAACACTCTACATGGGTTGAAAACCTAGTGTTAATGAGGAAAAAAGTGGGGAAATTAGACTGTGTGTTTATTTATAAAATTTAAATAAAGATTATTAAAAGGATAAATACCCCTTTCCTTAATTGGATGAAGTGTTAAAAATTATGAATGGTTCCAAAATTATGTCATTACTTGATGGGTATTACAGTGCAATCAAGTGGTAGTCAATTATGAAGATAAAGCTAAGACAACTTTCACTACCAAGTGGGGCACCTTCACATATATAAGAATGTTTGTTGGCTTGATCAATGTGGGTGCCAAATTTCAAATGGAAATGGACATTGGATTCAAAGACCTCATGTGAAAGTGCATAGTTGTGGACATGGATGATCTGATAGTTTTCTTAAAAAAAGAGCATATCACTTAAAGTACCTGAGAAATGTACTACAAAGATTTATAAACCATGGGATTTATTTAAATTATAAGAAATGGATATTTAGGGTAATTAAAGGAAAATTATTAGACCATATTATTTATGGAATATTCATATCTATAGATCCAAATAGAGTAGAGGAAATCATGAAAATCCAATAGACTACCACTAAGAAAGAGCTAAAGAGCTTCTTTAATAAAATCAACTTTATAAGGAAGTTTATCTTAGGCTTTGCTAAGATAATTAGGTTGCTAAATATCATGCTAAAGAAGGATTAAAAAATTAATTGGACTATAGACACACAATTAGCTTTTGAATAGATCAAAGTTACCATTAAAAACACACAAATACTCATCGATCCATATTACACACAATCCTTCTACCTATATTCATTCACCTTAGAATATTTTAGTGTTGTTGTGTTGACATAAAAGAAAGAAATAAGAGATGAAAGGACAATATCCTTAATGAGAAACCCACTTATAAATACTTAACTTAGATATTATATGATTGATAGAGTATCCTTTACTTTAGTCAATGCTATTATAAATTTTAGACATTACATTCTTTGCAACAAATTATTTACTATAGTACCTAATTTAGCCATGAAGGCCCTATTAATGTAGAATGAATTGGATATGGGCATGGTAAATATATGGTAATACTCTAGGATTTTGATCTAGAGATACAATCAATGAATTTTTTTAAAGATTAAAGACTCTAAAAAAGCATGGTCAAGGTAGATCCCCAAATCATTTGTGAACAATACTCAGTGTAGGACATCGCTAATGATAATTGGTACATAGATTTTGTATGATAATTTATAAATAATGGGTTTCGTATGCACCTAAATTTCACACAATGAAGATATATGTGCTTGAAAATCAATCATTTCATGATCAAAGTGGGTGCTCTCAATAGAAAGAAACATTAAGGCATATATTTGAGATGCTTGAATAAATAAGAAATAAATGAGATACTTAGATATTTTCATGGGAAGTATGGAATTGAGAATGGTTCAAAAAGTAATAAAACTCATCAAATATTATGGGCAAAGTAATATTTGCCACATATTTTTAAGGATGAACATATATATGTCTGAGGTTGACACACCTGATAAGTCATTACACATCATGAACACACCCTAGTTATGCATCTATTGTTGATATTTGAGCTCAACCATTTACAAAATTGGGATTAGAATTCATAGGAGAAATTAATGGAAATTATTCCATAGGGCATAGTTTCATCCTTATAGATACATATTATTATACTCTTTGGGCTAAAACTCAACCATTAAGGAACTGTGTCACTGACATAGTGATCCAAATCTTAGAGGAACACATTACTATAAGGTTTGGTATTCCCATAATGGTGGTATGTGATAATTACCCAAATTTATCCTCCTTAAAATTCCTTAAATTGGTTTAAAATCATCAATTAACCCTTAAATTTTATTTAAATTATTGTTCATAGGGTAACAAACAAGAATTTGCTAAATATAATTAAAACAATCTTAGAAAGAAACCCAAGGGATTGGATTAATGTGATTAAATTAACTTTATGGTATAATATAACTAGGATTAAGTCTTCTCTAGGGACCTCTCTCTACCATTTGGTATAAGGCCAAAATCCTATTTTCCCAACCAATCTAAAAATCCCCACCTTGTTGTTCACAAAAGATTACCTAGAAACTGATGATCCAATAGAATCTTGCATCTTGAACCTCATGAAATTAGAAGAAAAATGAGATGCAACCTTGTTATATTTTAGTTAAAAATAAAGAGGTTATAAAATTTTTGTTTTATAAGTGAACCAAAGTGAAGACCTTCAAGATATCTAATTTGGTCCTCTTATGGGACAAAGCTCATGAAAGAAGGGACTACATGGAAAATGCAATGCTTTAGGGCTCGGTCCCTACCAAATCTCTAAAATCTTGGGTGAGAATGATTTTTATCTAAGGATTTTTAATGGTGATGATGTTACATTTCCTATCAATGTAAAATTCCTCATACATTACTTTCATTCTTGATTAGCTTATAAGCCCCTATAAATATATTATCTTTTACTTCATATTTCTTCCTTCCTATTCCTCATTTTAGTTTATGTTTGCTTTTGTCTCCTCTCTTTATTGTATTTTGCTTGCTTGGGTTAACCTCATTATTTTTATTTTGAGTTGAACCTACTTTTTTGACCTGAGGGTTACTTTGCTTGATTAATAAATGTTTTATGGTGGCTTGTTTGTGAGTGACATCAGTGGCATTCCTAGGTGTAAAAATGCTTAAAATCTTATTCAGATGTTTGCATGACCTACCACATTTTCCTCGTAAGGTTAAAATTTCAAGGCCTATGATTTTTAATGAAACACATGGATTTATTAAGGCTACATTTCTTGTTTTAAATATCATTGAATGCACATAATGTGAAATATAAAGTGAAATGCAGCTCCAAAAATTTTAGTTTTGTTTTGATTGAATGTAAACTTGTTGATTATAACATGTCCCATGGTATGGTCCCCAACCCTAAATGGATAAGATAAAGCAAAACCTCCTTTCAAAATAATTGAGCTAAATTGTCAAAAATATGCACTTTTTCATTGAAAGGGTGATCTTGGAAACCTCCACCATAAGCTTTCTATCCTAGCTGGTAGTGATGTAAGGCCTTAATAAGGGATTAGTGGTATCTTTATCAAGGATATAAATACCTAACTAGAAATAGAGAAATGCCCATGCCATTTCACCCCTTACCAAATTGTAAAATATTTTATCCTTCAATAGTACCCATCAATTATGAAAATTTTACTTATTATGTGTGTTTTCAAATTAATGAAATCAGTCACATAAACTCACACACTAATGGTTTTTAAGAAGAATTGAAGTTTATTATGTCATGTTTTAGAGTGAAATTTTCTGCCTTCACATTTTGAATTTATTTTAGGAGCTTTATTTCAAATTAACACTTGTATTTGGATGAGAGATTAAGGTTCTAGATTTTTGAGATACTCAGGACTATCTTCGAGTAGGAGTCACCATATGTTTTTTCTCATATAACACACCCCATTTTTCACTAGAATGGGGACCCTCTAACACATGACATAATAAACTCACACACTGATGGTTTTTAAGAAGAATTGAAGTTTATTATGTCATGTGTTAGAGTGAAATTTGATGCCTTCATGTTTTGAATTTATTTTGGGATGTTTATTACAAGTAATGCTTGTATTTGGATGAGAGATTAAGGTTTTATATTTTGAGATACTCAAGAGTATCTTTGAGTATGATTCACCATATGTTGTTGCTCATATAACATACCCCATTTTTCACTAGAATGGGGACCCTCCTTTTTCTTGACTAATCTTAGTGTTACTAAATCTAGTCGAAAGAGACCTTTTCATGTTTGAGAGTTTGCCTAAGAAAGGGTTGTTACATTAATAATTCCATGTGAGGTTATGGTTTGATTCATTTTTTATTCTTTGTGGCTCATGTGTTTTGGCCTCTTGAGGTAGACTCGATTCTTTCTAAGTCATCCTGAACTATCTGAGTCGAGCTCTCCCAAGTATTCTAAGTCGAGCCCACCAAGAGTGAATATCGACTAAGCCCCAATCCCTTTAAAGTCAAATTGACCCATTTTAGATTAAAAGCTCATTTTTATTAGTATTTTTCTTGATTTCATTGCTTTCCTTAAAAATTTTAGGTTTCCCTGAGATGTTCCACATCTTTCTCAAATGATTTCTTGGTCTTAGACCAAATTTTAAGTGTTTTTAAAGACTCTAGGCCCTAAAATTGTGCTATGTGGCACAAATCTCAGATCTCAGAATATTATAGGGATTAAATTGATAAATATAATGGCATAATTGCCCCAAGGCCTCGAGAAGCCACCATGTGGTGACTTCTTAGGGGCTTAGGAATTTAGAGACTTCGAAGGATTAAATGATGGCCTAATGGCCTAATGGTTCTGAGGCCTCAAGGCCTTAAAATGATACCACTTAGTGACTTCTTGGAGGCCTAGGACCTTAGAGCCAAGACTAATTATAGTGACATAATTAAAGGCTTGGTACCCTAATAGGATTTTATATGGAATCATTCTAGGTGTTCAAGCTAAAGAGTCTGATGAATGAGGGGATACCACATGGTACCTTAATGATGTTAGCTTCCATGTAAGCTTAACTTTTGTGAGTGTTCACCTTTCACTAGAATATAAACCCTGATCCCTCTAAAGTAATGAAAATGTACCCCATGGCACTTAAGTAGCTTAAAATTGATAGCCATCTAGGACATCAAAATGGCTAGAGCATCATTTTAAAAGATATTTGACCTGGATAAATACTTAATTTATATAGGATACAAACTTTCAAAAAAGACATAGGTTATTTTGGAATAACTAATGTGAATGTCTGAGATCAAGTAGTAAAAATTATTTCTTATTTCTCACATTATTATGACTCGACTATAGTTTCATTTCTAGATGTAAATACCAATGACCTAAAAATGCTTCACTATTTTAACCAAGCTTGAATAATAATATTATGACATCATAAAAACTTGCCATATGAATCACCTCTAGACTACATCAAAGGTGAAATATAAATTTGCATGAATTTATTAAGTCTTAGTATGTTTTATGATTGTGTTTTAGAACACATATAAAGACTCTTTTTAGGATATTTCACCTTAGGTTTCTAAAAAACATAAAACTAATTCATGGTTTTTTTATGCCTCTTTTTATAAGCAATTTTGTCGATTTTTCTTAAATTTTGATATAAATTGACTAAAAATTGCTCAAATTCACTTTTTACCTTAGTAAATTGCTATAAAAATGGATGAATGTTTCATGAAAATAGGTTTTATATTCATTTGAAGTGGTTTTATTTTAGAATTATCTATGATTTGTTTTTCTAAATTCAAAATACTTAGATATTTTCATTATTCAAATATTTTAGCCCTTTGAATTCAAAATCCTAATTGTTGGATTTTAATTTGAATAATGTTGACTACACTCATTTAAATATTATGTATCCAAGTACTTAGATTAAATTGATGAAATAAGGACACATTGGTAGCATAACTTATTATAATAATAACTTAATACTTGATGGCCCATATAACTATCAAAGCTCTCAAATCCTGAGATAGAACTATGCATTTGAGTTGGTAAGTATAATTAAGTTGTAGTTGATTTTTCACAAACTATAGGAACTTGAAGCAACACATTTCAGCCCATTAAAAAATGAATTTGATTATATAAATCCGTGTAATTGATCAAAGGTGGCCCCTTCATTTAATTATTCCATTAAATTAGATATGGAAGTTTGTAGAGAGCATGGTGGATTGGAGATTCTAAGAGAACCCCAACAATAATTCACAAAAAATATTCAAATCATATCTATGTTTGGCCCCAAAATAAATGAAAGTCATTAAGTATTATACTAGTCATCATGTGACGTGTATGAGAAAATGTGACTAAAAGAGATAATGAGCACTAAATACAAATTTACACCTTAAAGTGGAATGGTTTTACAAGTTTATGATCATGATCAACCTAGTGTATCTGATAAAATCACATCTACACTACTCAATCAACAATGAATATTTATAACTACCCCATTAGTGGGCTAAGTTGACAAAGATGGGAAGGGCTCACCTCCTTAAATATCAATTGAGCTTTGAAGGCCTTGAAAAAGTTTGGATCTTTGTGAATTATAAAAAGAGTCAAATAGAGATTATGCCCCTTTAATTTGTTGTATTTTACTACTTTCTAGAATAATTTCTCCCTTTCTCTTATTTTAGTCTTGTTGTTTTAAAGGTGTTACTCATGTGTAAATGATTTATGAGTCTAAGATATTGTCAATCAAAATAAAAATATTTATAATTGATGGTTTTTGAGTTTGTGTAGACATTTATTGCACATTTTTAGGGTATTTATGTCTTTCCTTATCATAGTTAAAATTCCCAAACTCTTACACCATCTTTAATTAGATTTGAGCTAGGTATAGCTCAATTGAAGATTGGTTTTACTAGATTCATTTAGTTGGATAATTCTAAATTCATATGTGTTTGTAGTAGATGTTTTATCTCTTTAACCCCAGTCTTGTATTTTCTTTATTATCAAGTTAGTTTAGGAACAAGAGTAATCTAAATATAATTATTTATCTTGATTTCTATTTTACCATTGATTTATCATTTTTATAACATTGTTGAAGCCATTAATGTGTTATATCAATAAATAAATCAACTATTTCTATCTTATATAAATATTATAAGTTTGATTTCTATTAGAGGTTAAACCCTAGAAGCATATACAAGTGGAGCATGCAACCTCACTCTATGAATGTCTTGGTTAAAGCTAACCATATTGGAATAAGTCCACATTAGGAAACTTAGTGAAGACTAGTATACCAAAACCTAGTACATTTGGACCTTGGAGAGGTGTTTTCTTCATGGGATCTTCCTCCTTTTAGGAAAGGAAATGATTAATAATAATTTTACCTAATTATTGGCTCATGTCAAGTGACACATTAATAGGATCATATTAATTTTTTAAAAGTGATTTATTGTGTTTCTAAGAATGTTAGTTGTGGGAAAGACCATGGTGTTGATTCTAGTCAACATGGACTAATCATGTGGGTCACTATGGGATATGAACTAGAGGGAGTTAAATGAATAATATATTAACTAGATAATATGCACAAAATCTTAGATAATGGATAAATTAGAGGATTAATATGGTAAAATAATTTAAGGGATTCAAAGGGAGATAAAAATAGAAAAGATGAAACCAAAAAAAAATACAAAATGAAGGGCCAAATGTAGATGCAAGTAGGAGTAGAAGGGAAGATGCAAAGATAATGAGAGGAATTATACCTACAAAGTAAGAAACTAAGTCCAAATGTTAGAGAGAAATGTAAGAGATTAAAGGGAATGAATTAACTAAAGAAAAAGGAAATATCAACTAGGAATTGGGAACTGACCCAAAAATATATTAGGAAATATAACAAAGAGATAATGAAGAGGCTATTGAAGGGAGAATATACCAACTTAACAATAGGTTTAGTGTGTAGCTATAGAGGTAACAAGTATATTTATAATGAGAAGGAAATTATTTTTAAGAACGAATGATGAAACACAAGCTCAGGCTAGGTTTATAAATAGTGATGATAAATACTCAAGGCATGGTTCTATTGGTAATTTGGCTTGTCAAGGCCAAATACCAACCCATATAATCTATAACTTTTCATAGTATTGTTGAGCCTCTACAAGGTGGTCTAAAACTATGTATTTTTTCCTAAAAGGGATATTTTTGAGCCTTTGAATGTCAAAATTATAATAAAAAAGTGATTAAAATATCCAAAATACCTTCAAATATATACATTTTCATGACTTTACCTTAGTCATAAGGTTTAATGCTTTGAAAATGGCTTTTCATGCAAGTTCAAGTGCTGAAAAGGCCCCAAAAGACTCCCACATGTCAATTTTGGACACCAAAAGCATGTCAAAAGGTTTATTTATTATTATAACATTCAAATTACTCTTGGTAATCCTTTTTATGCCTTAAATTGGTGGTGGAAGTGTTTAATTATGAATAAAAGGCAAAGAAGAGCCATTTTAAATATAATTTCATGTAAAGTATGTATTTGTATAGACCATTTCATAAAAAAGAGGTATAAATCATGAGGATGAGGATATTCATAGGTTAAATAATATATTAAATGCAAAAGGATTGAAAGTGGGCCCAAAACTGGTCCCCTTTATTCAATTGGTTTATTTGCACATAGGGAGAGCTCTTCAAGTTTGCAGATGGTACGACCATGAGAGAGAAAATCTAGGTTTAAAATATTGGAAAAATAAATTAATCTCATAGATATTATATCTAAATCAAGTGGTTCTCAAATTTGTGATATCTCCTTCATGAACCATCCTTTTTAAGTGAAGGTACACATCAACTCTCTTACATCCAAGAAGTCATTCAGTTTTCTACAATTTCTCTTCATAAGGGATCATGGTAGAAAAAGTATAGGTTTTGGAGATTATAAAGATAAAAATCCACCTTTACATGTAATTCATAATTTATTTTACACGTGTGAGGTCTAAATAGAGCTCAAGAAGGCAAAAGAGTGCAATTCTAAAATCTACAAGCATGTAAAGGAGAATTATACAGTTCAAGAGAGAGAAAGGGTTTAAAGATTACTTGGTTTCTTATTTGAGAATTTCTACATCATGTTAAAATTTCGTCTAATCAATATTATCAAAGGTTTCATGAAGCCTCATATCCAATAAGCCATTAATGGCTCTCAAAATCATCTCCAAGGAATCACTGTTTAGCAAACTTTAAGGAAAATTAGCATGTTTTAAGGTTTTAAGAAACTCTTAGGTTTCATTTTTATTATCTTATTTTACTTAAAAGTCATTAAAATTTATTTGGTTTGAAGAGGATATTATCATCCTTGCATATGACTCTTAAAATGGTCTTAACATGCTCTTAGTACCCATTTTGACCTCCACCTTGTGCACTTCCATCTCACTATCTTCTTACTATCTTTCATCATGGCATAATTCTATATTTTCACTCCATTCATGGTTTCCCATCCTCCATTCATGGCTTCCCACCTTCCAATCATATCCATTCCATGGTTTCATTGCCATAATGAGTCAAGAACCACCATAAAGCATCATGGTCTTACAAATCTTACATACGAACTTGAAATCATGCTAAATTGAGGTGATATATAGCCATCAAGAAACACAATCAAAGGTTTTTCATGGAATTAAAAGAAAGGAAAGATGTGTAATGTATCTTCTTGATAGTATTTTTTCAAACTCTCCCTTTAAATTGACATGGATCATATCAAGCTCACAAAGACTAATGTGACTTTTTCATGGCCATTTAACCTCAATCCATATAATCATATAGTCAAATTCACCTACAGTAGGGTGTTGACTCTCTTAATGGATGAGTTTTGAAGAGGATATTAAGTTATTTGTATGAGGGAAGGGAAAAATAGTGAAGGGATTCAAAGTGAATAATATATCTTCATGGTGGATTTTTCACCAACCCACCCTACACCTCTATGCAACTCACTATTTTATTCAAGGCTAAATCACCATCTACAAACCTATTTGACTTAGATAGGGTTACACTTAATCTATGAACCCAAGGTGGTTGGTGGATGATATGAAGATGAAGATGAAATAAAATGAGCTATTGAGGTGAATGACAAGAGAGTTAAGGTAAAACCATCATAGTGACTGATTTTAGGTCAATTTCTCTTGTTCCAACATCTAAGACTTGTACTCAGTCCATACAAGGACCACATACTCATACTTAGTCAAGTGTATGATATGGAAAAGTCTATTTTTTCAAAAGGATACATTAATGATTAAGGGGGTAAAAATTGTGATAAATGATGACTATCAAAGAAAGAGAAAAGAGAGATCATGAATAGAAAGCTAACTAATAGATGTATCTCCAAAAGAACATCCACCTACAACAATAGGGTCTTTTAAGCCATGAAAACATATTTTAACTTCCAAGCAAGAAGGAAAGATATCAAAGGGGAATAATGAAAGAGTTTCATACATAAAAATCATTAATATGAACAATCAATATTTGAAATATGTCAAGATTAATGGACTACTCCAAGCTAGGCTACAATCAGTACCAAACTATAAAATGCTTATATACAGCCATGAAAGGTAGGTATACCTCCAAGTTGTAAGAGTAGTTCAAGTAGAGTGGTCTAAAGGAGGATTCATGTGATCAAATGAAGGTTTCATAGGATATTTAAAGTGTGAGATAGAAAAAGATCATGAAGAAAGGTTACCAAGTAGTCAAGTCAATAAAATATAATCACCTATAGTTGACTATGTGATCATAGGAATTTAACAATAAAGAGGAGGCTATAATAAGTGTTAGTATCACAAAACAAAATTAAATCAACACAATAACAAGATAACATCTCTAAGACTAGATATTACTGTGATCATAGTGAATAAAATACATATTAAAGCACAACTAAAATGCAAATAATGACAAAATCCTTACCACCCTTAAGAGCTCCAAGTGATTAGTTTATGGCTTGATCGGTCTATGCTCAAAGAGTCTTTGGCAATGGGGCTTGGCTATCTCCTTATCTCCTTGGCACCATGGTTGGCTTGTTCTTATTCTTATTTGATGGATTGGTTTATAATTTTGGCATTATAACACTATTACTTTCAATCTTTTTATAGAACCTGCATTATAACTTTACTTTATCCAAGCTCTCCAAATGAAGAGGCAAATGCTTGTATTTATAGGTTTATAAACTAACCCAAACTCAAGGTGAGTTAGAGTGTATTTAAGTCATGAAATGGGTTCAAACCTAACCTAAGTGAGTTAATTAAACCCAGTAGAGTTCAAAGGTGTCAAAACTTCATGATTTTCAATTAATATGCATGGATGAGATATTTTGGGATATTTGACAACTCAAAAAAAAGGTATTTATGAAAAAGATAAGATATTTGTATTTTTAAATTTCATTCTTTAGAATCTCATTAATTTCTCATGGATGATTCAACTAGGATTTTAATTAGGTTTAATGTTTTAATTAATTCTATTTAGGGTTTTTATAATTTTTAAGATTTAATTTAATTTCATGTGTGCACTTACCCCATTTAATAGATTTATAGGCCAAATTCCATGTTATGATGCCGTAGGTTGATTAGAGATGAATCTATGATAGTTTTGTGTTGCTTATCATAGGATACCCCAATTAGGGATATCTCAATGGGATTATGGGCTTTGATGATTGATGGACAAGTGAATTTGGGACATTTAGTGACTCTTAGGCTTAAGTTGTAATGGTTGGTAAGAATCAGTCTAAAGTTTGGTATGAATCCATTGGTGGCCAATTTTAGGTGTCTATAGAGTTATAGCACAATAATGTCTTCTTAAATAATGAAAAGGTCCTATATGCTTACAAATTTAATGAAAATGGATAAACTATAAGGTGCTCCCTAAAGGGAGTGGTTGGTAAAGGGGTTAACAAATAGTCCATCAAAATGAGGAAATGAGTGGACCAAATAGATGAAATAGGGTAGAAGGGATTGATTTTCCCATAGATAGTTATAATGAGTGGCATATGGAGCTTCCCCAATTAGGGTAGACAAACAAGATAATTTACCCATAGGTAGTTATAATCATCAACATAGGTGGGATTAAAAAAAGGTAACGATATACCCAAATGTGATTAAATCATTAAAAAAGTATTAGGGTAATAAGAGACTAATTTGCACAAAGGTGTTTATAATCAGTATAAGAGAAAACAATGATTTACCCATAGGTATTTATAATCATTGGTAGGGTAAAAACATTCCCCAATTTGGTGGTTAGAGATAATAATTTACCCAAAGGTGGTTATAAGAATTATCTCAATGAAAATGTGCCCTAGTTGGGTAGAAAAAAGTGAATGATTTACCCAAAGGTGATTATAAGCATTGTCTCAATGAAAATGTGCCCCAGTTGGGCAAAAGAAAGTGAATGATTTTCTCAAAGTTAGTTACAATCATCAACCTTCAGAAACACAATGATTTTCCCAAAGGTGGTTAGAATAATTGGCAATGCAAGTGGGACAATATACACTGAGATGCCCAAAGGTGGTTATAATTATTGTATCCTGATAGTGGAAAACATAATGGTAAATATGATGTGGAAGATGATGGCAAATTGAAATAGAGGAGAAAGATGAATTTGGGAAACCTACTAGTAGGGAGATGCTCATCCAAACTAGCAAGGAGGAAAATTCTTTCATTTTTTAATTACTCTGTTTGGGATATGATTTGGATTAGATTAGTAATGTTGTTACCAAGGAGATATATCATTACTTTTTTGTCATGTAGATTCCTAGAGCTTATTTTTGTTATAGTACGTGATGGTAGGTATCATGATAGAACACCATGTGGATTTGGCCAAAATATGCATATAGATAAACACATGATCTCATAAATAATTGAAAATAATGCAGCAATAATAAAAACCATGATGACCATGTTGATGCATGAATATGGATGAAGTCAATAATAATGCACAAAGAATCACCAAATGAATACATGTATACTAAATCAAGGCACAACAATAAATAAAACAAACAAATAAATAAACAAAAATGTAAAAAAGAAAAGAAACAAAATAATGATTAATCATAATGTTAGTACAACCAACATGACATAAACATTACCCCTAGACAATAAGAGACAATGATACAAAATAAACAAAATGGGGGAATAGAATAAAATAATGGAGTGGTTGAGTTGTCTCCAAATGCACTAGGCAAGTGGACACTTCCTACATAGTTCCATGGACTTAATATCCAACAAAAACTATAGGCCAAATGTAATTCTCCTAGGAAATGGGATAGAATAAAATGATGACAATAAAAAAATGATGGATGTTATAGAATAATATTTGAATGAGGTCACAAAATGGTGAGAGCATGGGATGAAAGGCCAAAAAGGATGGGAAAACCAAATAACAAGTGGTTTATTATGACTTATTGAGGGTTCCCATAATCCTTAAGGTAAAGAAGGGGTCAATGTTTTTGATTTTTATAAATGAATGTTACAAATGTTTTTAGAATTTTCTAGGCATCTCAACTCGATAAAGAATCACAAGATATTAAATGGTCCAAGATTGTAAAATGGTGAGATCATGACTTAGGTTTCTCACAAAATGGTGAGAGTGTTCAAACTTAAAGATTGCTCACAAAATGATGAGAGTGTGGGAAATGATGACTAAGTTGACCTCAATGAATATTGAGCACTACCTACTTAGTCCCAGGATGGGACCTAAAGTCACTATAGTTTCACCTTATAGAAGAGGAATTTGACCAGTGTAGTAGCCAATTCAAAAAAAATAGGCAAATTTGGCATAATGGCAGAATACAACATAGGCATGACAAGGTGGTACTTCAAGGCATGATAAACATGTTTGTCCCTAGTTTGCCTAGAGGTAGTTATAACTAGGAAACAATGGCATAAGTCAATGATAATAATTTTCCCAAAGGTGGTTATAATTAGTATCATGATGTTGAGACACTAATTTGTGCAAAGGTAGTTATAATTAGGTCTACATGGTATAGAATGGAATAAGAAATGAAAGATGTGAGTGCCAAACCTCTATCACACCACTCCAAAATATGGCCTCTATTTGGAATACTTGAAACACCTATTAAAACTTGATTTGAATATTCATGCTAAAAGTGACCATGTAACCAATGAAATGGAACCAAGGTCAAATTGGTTGGGTAGGTAGGGTGAAAACAACTTGGTCAATATAAAATGTATGGTATAATGAAATGGTGGAATGATAAAGTGACAGAATGATATAGTGAAAAGAATAAATTCAATATTACGGTAAAATTTGAAACATTTATCATAAAGAATACACTAGGTGTCTAAAGCAAAGTAATGCTTGAGGTGTATAATGTTCATTAGCTCATTAAGTTTGCTCCCATCTGGTGTGGGGAGCCTATATGCTCTAATGCCATAGTTTGTAACAATGATGAAAAAACCTACCTAGTTGGGTTTGAACTTTCCTTTATGTTTCTTCTCGCCAATGGTATTCTTTTGGTTTTCTTAAAGTACAAGATCACCAAGCTCAAATTCTCTATGTTTCATATGCTAATTGTAGTGGCCATGGAATCAATTCTACTATGCTTGAAGGTTATTTACTATGGCCAAGTGTTTCTCATCAAGTAATTATAGCTCTTACAAGAAATTTACTTGATAGTATTCATCATCTTGAACATGCTTCATAGAGATTTGTAATGAAGGTAATTTGACCTGAATGGGAAGAATGGCTTCAATGCCATAAACAATTGAATATGGAGTGTTTCTTGTAGGAGTACGATGATTAGTGAGATATGCCCAGAGGGTGAAAAATATTTGAAGGTGTCAATCATGGTTGGAATCATTGAAAATATTTGAAAGGATATTAACAATGGTTTTGTTAGATGCTTCAGTTTAGCCATTACCTTGAGGGTAATAAGTTGTATAAAAATGTTGTTTAATCTTGTATTCGACATATAGCAATTTGACATCCTTGTTTTTGAATGATCCTCCATTATTAGATATAATGTTAGAGGGTATGATGTAATGATAGATGAGATGGTTAAAGATGAATTTGGAAATTTTATTTCTAGTCACATAAGTGAGGGGTATAGCTTCAACCCACTTACTAAAATATTTTATGGTGGTAATGATATGTTTATGGCCATCAGATGGGGTGGGATTTATCTTACTAATGAGAATGAGGCCCCATATAGGAAATTACCATGGTGTCAACATTGGTTTCAAAGTCTTATATAGGGCATGGATTAGATTGGCATGTCATTGACATTTATCACATATTCTTACATATGTAGTTGTATCTACATCCATCATTAACAATTAATACCTAGTACATAGGAGATTTTTAGATAGGAATATCTTGTTGGTTTGATCTCCACATACTCCTTCATGAACTTCTTGTAAGAATAATGTATATTCTATAAAATTTAAATAATGAATCAAAGTTCCATCAAAATTACAGTGGTATAGGGTTGGTCTGAGTAAAGTATAACATGTAACATGATGGACAAAGGCTTTGGATTATTTGTGAGATATTTCTAGTGGCATAGTATGGTCATGAAGATATTCATATAGGTATAAACACCAAATAGATATAGGACTAACAATATCATAGATCATTATGATAGTTGAAGGTTCATAAGCTGGTGCTAGCAAATTTTTGATGAGAAACTAGTATTGTTTGGTCATGTCTATATGTCAAATCAAATATCCAATGGTAGACATGGCATCTTATATCTATTACTATCCCTTGGTATATGTTCAAATTGGACATTGGTAATTTACTATTTCAAAGTTTCAACCATGGCTTTGTATGTTACCAACTTGTGATCTTTGGTCTAAAAATGGTATGTAACCTAATTGATGATTAACTAAGATTCACCGTAAAAATTTATATGTTGTATGTTCTATTTTACTTCTTATCAAAACCCTATGATGAGTGCTTCATTTTCAGCCATGTTATTGGTACAAAGAAATTTGATCTTGGATGACTTAGGGATTAGATCCCCTTTGGTGTAATGAATAGAAGGCCTACCCCCAATCTATGTGTTGTGAATGATCCATCAAAATATAGCTTTCAATCCTATAGTTCAAGATGTGTTTCAATGATGGTCATAATGGATTCATCTGGGAATAATAATTTTAGTGATTCTGTATCTATAAGGGGTGCTTCAACAAGTTGATCTATAAGAAATTTCCCCTTGATGACTTTCTAGTTAACATACTCTAGCTAAAACTCACTTAGAAGCATGATCCATTTGACCATATAGCCTTGTAAAGTTATTTTGGATAATAGATACTTGAGTAGATCTACTTTTGAAATAACCATGGTCTTGTTGTTTAACATGTAATGGCATAATTTTTAAGATAGAAAGACTATAGCTAAATAGGGTTTCTCAATGGGTGTATAATTGTGATCATACATGTCTAGTGTATAGATTATATATTACATGGTATATTCCTTTCCATTATAATCATATTGAGATAGAAGTTCCCCCAAGGATTTTTTATTACTGATAAGTACAATAAGAATGGTTTTCCTAGCATATGAGGTAATAAAATAGGCAAATTTGCTATATAGTCCTTTAAATACTTAAAATATTTCTAGTATTCATTATCCTAATGGAATTATACCAATTTATTCAACAAGTACATGAAGGGATGACACTTATTGGCCAATTGAGAGATGAAGAATCTAATGGATTATATTTTGCTCTACAAACTATGAAGCTGATTCAAATTGGTTGGTGGTGACATCTAAGTTATGGCTTGTACTTTGGTTGGATCGACCTTAATGCCTTAGTGAGACATAATGAAGCTAAGAAATTTTCTTGAAGTAAATCAAAAAACACATTTATTAGGGTTGAGATTAACTTTGTATTCACATAGTCTCTCAAATATCCTCCTTAGTGTTATTAGATGATCAGCCCTAGATTTTGATTTACCTTGTATGTCATCGACATAGTGTTCAAAAATATCATCCATAATATCATGAAATATGATGGTAATTTTTATCTAGTAGGTGGCCCTAATGTTTCTAAGACCAAATGGCATAACTTAATAATAGAATGTTCCCCATGAAGTGGTGAAAGATATTTTATTTTGGTATTCTGGCATAATTTGGATCTAGTTGTAGCCTGAGAATCCATCCATTAGTGAAAGAATTTCATAACCCACTATGGAGTAGACAATCATATCAATGTTTGGCAGTGGAAAGTCATCCTTAGGGAAGGCCTGGTTGATGTCTTTGAAATCAGTTTAGATCATGATTTCCTCTAGATTTTTGTTGACTAGCATAATGTTGGAGATCCACTCTAAGTAGTCGATCAGTCAAAGACATCTTACTTCCAAGAGATTTTCCAACTCTTTCTTCACTAATATAAAAATGTGAGGATGCATCTTACAAAATTTTTATTTCATAGGTTTGGCATCAGGATGTACCATAAGGTGGTGTACAACCAAGGTAGGGTCTAAACTAGGCATGTTGGAATAGGCCCAAGCAACTATATCAACAAATTCCCTCGATAGGGTTGTAAAGACCTCATGTTCCTCCTTAGTGAATGACACTCCTAATTTAATCCATTTTGAGTCATCTAAAGTCTTGATGTTAACTTACATTGTGTCTTCCACTAGAAGGGTCAAACCATCTTCTAGAATAGTTGACAAAGATTTAAACTGGTTTACAATGGTAGAGTCCTTTGTTAGGATTGACTCTTAAAGTTATCCTAAGCATGATGAATTAGAATCCCCAATGGCAGGTATGACCATGTGATAAATATAGTTAGAAATTCTTGGATGATTTGATCAAAACCCTATTCCTCTTCAAGAATACACTTGAACACATAGTCAAGTTCATTATTGGTGGTCTCTTGAGCTATACTTGAGGAAGGTTGAACACCCCCATCTAATGGCACTTGAAATAGGTTTTCACCACTAGATTGGCATTTCTCTTTACTATTTCCTTGGTCTAAAATCACCTCTAAGAGGATTTCACTTTAGGAACTCAATGTTTTATGTAATTGTTTTTGGCTAAGGTTGTTCACCTATTCTCCAAAATAGGCTTCAGGATCTAGTTTCGTTAAGAACTCTTATTTGTGGTATCCCAATGGAACATTGTCCCTAAGGCCTAGAAAATCATAGAAAGCTTTGTCAGTATAAAACTAATCAACCAACACATTTGATAATTGTTGGTCCCAGTCTATCAATCGAGGATAATATAATGGAAGTCGATTATGGTGAATAATTTGTCAAAGGGTAAAAATTGCATTAGTGTCAAATAAATTGGTATGGACTAGGTCATCAAAATGGCTATGATGAGACTCTA